>PVIC010013792.1:0-37551 GCA_004025085.1 Thryonomys swinderianus | reverse complement strand
AGAAGAAGCAAAGATTATTTTCACATGATAAAAGCTCAATAAATAATTGTATAAATTCATACATTTATTTAACCAATATTTACTATAAATGACAGTGAGTTTCACAAAAAATAAAACAGTGATGTGACAGCAAGTGGGCTGTGTGTATGTGTGTGTGTACATGTGTGTGCATATAGAAGGAATGACAATTTATAGTTGATACTGAGAGCTATTCCTAAATTACTTGAAAATTGCAACTCCTATTAAGTATAACCAACTTAAAAATTGCCAGAGGTGTATAATAATATTGAATTTTAAACTCAGCCTTTTCTTGTAGAAAATTAAGTTTTGTTTACTTTACAGTTCAAGGACATTTTCTAGTGATTTTAGTTTACTAATATTTGAAAAGAAAATTAGAAAAAATAAAGAAACTGAAGATAAACTCTTAAGCAAGGATTCTCCCCTGCCCCTTTGGCTAATGTTTCATTGACCTCTACAAGGCTGGCATTTCTAGAATACCACTTTAATAATTATTCTGGAATTTCCATAGTTGATTTTCAGTGGTACTTTCAGAAAATGTCAAAATTTATTTTATAAACTTTTGTGTTTATCCAGTTAATTTTCAGTTAGATACTGATTTTTTACATGTTTGAAATTGTCCTATTATTGCTGTCCTCCTGTATACTGCGTTTTTGTTTTTGTTTTTGTTTTTGTTTTTTGAGACAGGGTCTCGCTTTGTAGTTCAGGCTGGCTCTGAGCTCACTATGTAGCCCAGGCAAGCCTCGAATTCAGCAATCCGCCTGTCTCTGCCTCCCAAGTGCTGGGATGACAGGCGTGAGCCACCACGCCCGGCACTGTGGTATGTGGGATTGATTGCTGGTGGGCGTGAGTCTCCACGCCCAGCATTGTATGTGGTCACCGGGGATCGAACTCAGGACCTTGCGCTTGCGAGGCAGGGCCAGAACCACTGAGCTAACCCTCCAGCCCTATACTGCATTTTTAAAGAAAAGTAGAATTAATCCATAACTGAGTTTTCAACTCATTCATTTGTTTAGGAAGAATTTGTCAACTGCCTATAATATGCTCTATGCTTGTGACATTAGCTTGAACCCTGTACCACCAGTGATATTCTACCCTATGCAGCTTGCACAGTCAGAAATTTGGATATGTTTCATTCTTTTAGAGAACAAGTTCCTCTTGGAAGAACCTTAAATCTAATGTAAAATTTTAAATGCATAAACAAGCAAATATCTTTGAAAGTTTTCTTTACACTCAATTAGAAGTTATACCTATGGAAATCTAAAGTAATACAGTTCAAGAATATTTCCATCTAATCAAGCTGTTTCCCTGTTCTATTTAGAGGAATTTGTTCTCTACACCAAGCATCCAGAATAAATTATTTCTTAATTGCTACATTTTATCAGTCAGAATTACTTATGGGTCAACTTTATTGTGATTTTCAAAGTTAATTTAGCATCAAAATTGAAGATACAGTAGCCCAGTTTTGGTCCTGCTTTGAAAAATTAATCTTCACCTTCCCATTTCCCTACTTTCTCTCTTTCAAAAACACAAATAATTTTCCTTACCCAAAAGCTCTAAATCTCAAGGTATTCACAATATACACTGACACGATGAAGGAAACTGGCAAACTAATAGGAGGGAGATAACATGTTATGTGCTTGAATTCAGAGCTTTTCCTTTTCCTTTTCTTTTGCTCATTTTGATTAATGCCTACTAAAAGTAGTGGCTTATAGAGTCTGTTCTTGTTCAAAGCCCCATTATGATTATGAATCCTGGCAAATGTATTTACCATTATAAAAGTCCAAAGTGCTTTGAATTGTTGACCCTACTTAACCACCCTCAAAGTGTTCATTGTTCTTGATCTAGTAGGAAAAAGACAAGTGTAGATAAAGTAGATGGGAGATGGATAAAGAAGGAAAGCAAGGAGAGAAATATGAACGTTTTCAAATGTTCAGCCTGAAAATTTTGTTTTAATTTACATGTGGGCATCACAACATACTGAAGATAGCACAGAACCCAAAGCTAAAAAGATGAATTCTAATCAGACTATGCCCAAAGCACCTTCCTCAGTGCAAGTCAATGTGTCTGTCATTGTAGTAGGGAGATATATTTTCCTGCCATAAGGCCTAACCTTCCACTAACCCCAGAAACCCATTTACTTTTTATCATCTGCTTATTCTATGTCTCAGTCTCTTTTCATTTCTTTTTCCCCTCTAGTCACTAACCTCTATGTCAATACTTGTACACAGGAAATAGTACAAAAAAGAAACAGCTGTCTTTTTCTCAATGGCTCCATTTCCTTGGATATTATTCATTAATAACTTCCCTATAAAAAGGTTAAACACATTCTTAAGATTTCATATCAATTGCCCCGTCATCATAGTACAATAAAGTTCACCATTTATTCCCACAGAATTATCTACTGACTTGACTCCAAGGTGGTAGTTATTCCTAGTTTATAGGGTCTCTACTTTTTTCCCTATACCAACTTTCTCAAAAGTTTTTGGGTCTCAGAGAATCTCTGCATAAAAATTATATCTACCAGCTGGAGATTTAGGTCCGTGGTTCTGGTGCCTGCCTAGCAATCGCAAGGTCCCTGGTTCAATCCCTAGTAACCACATACAACATTACCAGGCGTGGTGACTCGCCCCTACTAGCAATCAGTACCAATCAGGAAGATAACCCAGAAGGAGAATGGCTGGATCAAATGAAACTCTACTTTTAGTTCTTTGAAGACTCTCCACACTGATTTCCACAGTGCCTGCATCAGTCTACACTTCCACTACAGTGGAGAAGAGTCCTCTCTGCTCCACAACATCTCCAACCTCTTTTTTTTTTTTTTTGGTTGATTTCTTGACAATAGCCATTCTTCCTAGAATGAGATGTAATTTCAGCATCATTTAATTTGCATCTCTCAAATGACCACTAATGTTGAACATTTTTTTCATGTATTTATTTTCTGTTTGTACTTCTTCATCTGAGAAAATACCTATTTTTGGATTGGGTCTTCATGTTATTCATGTTTTGTTTTGTTTGCTACAATAAGATATGGGACTCAGATTAATCACAGTGTGAATACATATCTTCTTTAAAGTGAAAATGTTCCTCTGATGTTCTGTTACACCACTAATGCTTATTTGTTTCCTTCATCAGCTTTCCATAAAGGGAAGTAGGAAAGTTAATTTAGAGGAACAAATTGACAAGTTTCTTTTGTTTTGTTTTGTATTTTTGTTTGTTTATTTGTTTTTGAGACAGGGTCTCACTTTATAGTTCAGGCTGGCCCTGAGCTCACTATGTAGCCCAGGCAAGCCTCCAACTCAACAATCCTCCTGCCTCTGCCTCCTGAGTGCTGGGATTACAGGCGTGAGCCACCATGCCCGGCATTGCGGTATGTGGTACTGACTGCTGGTGGACATGAGTCACCACGCCCGGTATTATTTTATGTGGTTACCAGATATTGAACTAGGGACTTTGAGGTTGCTAGGCAGGTGCCAGAACCACTGAGCTAAATCTCTGGTCCTCACAAGTTTTGTTTTGTGTAGCACAATACTTAAATAATCCAAGGTCCTTCTTATCTTGTGTTAAAATCTGAGAATGTCAACTTCAGATACACTATACCACTTCATCTTTGACAAAGGAGCCAAATATCCTAAATGGAGGAAAGATAGTCTCTTTAATAAATGGTGCTGGAAAAACTGGGCTTTAACTTGCCAAACACTAAAGCTAGATCTATCCCTTTCACAATTTACTAAATTAAAATCAAAGTGGATTAGAGACCTAAATATTAAAAGATACACACTAAACCTTCTGCAAAACAGGTTAGGTAGGAGACACGGGCTTAGGGAAAGACTTCACGAACAAAACCTCTATAGCATAAGAACTAGTAGAAGAAATCAACAAACAGAATCTCATCCTATTAAAAAACCTTCTGCACAGCAAAATAAACCATTGGCAGAGTGAAAAGACAGCCAAGAAATTGGGAAAAAAATTTTATCAGTGGTTTCCCTGACGAAAAAATGTTTAGCATCACTAGTCATTCAAGAGATGCAGATGAAAACAACACAGATTTCATCTCACTCCACAAAGAATGACTGCTATCTCAAAATTAACCAGCAACAAATGCTGGTGAGTCTGTGTGGAAAAAGGAACCTTTTCCACTGTTGGTGGGAATGTAGACTGGTACAACCACTATAGAGATCAGTATGGTGATGCCATAAAAACCTTGAATTAGAGATCCCATTTGACCCTACTATTCCCCTGCTACATATGTACACGAAAGAATTAAAAGATTCATATCACAATGACATATACACACCCATGTTTATAGCAGCTCAATTTGTGATAGCTCAGTCTTAGAAATAACCCAAATACCCATCAACTGGAGACTGGATGAAGAAGATGTAGTTTTTTTTATAAAATGGAGTATTACTCTGTCATAAAGAATAAGTTTGAGTCATTTATATTCAAATGGATGTATTTCAGGGCATACTCATAAGTGAAATAAATAGGTCACAGATGTGAAAATATCATATATTTTCTCTGTTATGAGAAACTGAAGATGTAAATGAGTTCTAGAATATATGGTAGATATTTTGAAATAGAAAATATTCAAAGGGAAATGGGGTGTAGGGGTAACAAGGGGAAGAAAAAATGTAATGGTAATAAAAAAGGGAAACAAAGCTTTTGTATATAGGGGTGGGGGTTGTAGGGTGGGTGGGGAAATGGGAAAAAATGAGAAATTGTGTCATATACTGGTACAAATTCTCAATATTGTGTGTCATCATGATGTGTATATATAAGGTATCAATAAAGATTCAAGTAAAAAAATCTGAGAATGGATTCACATAGATGTGTACTATCTTATACATTACTGAATGGAGCTGAAGATTCTCCAACAAAGTTGATAGTAGAAACTTTCATTCACAGTCCATCATATAGTACGTAAAGTTCAAAAGCTGAAGCTTAATATTTTTCCACTTACTGTTTATCAGGGAAATCCTATTGACATTTCATAGATCGTTGAGATTCTGCAGAACTTTTGAAGAGAATCTTTGCTGAGATAGCTTGATTCTCATAACCTCTTTCAAATGTATATATCCTTTTAGTTATAGGCATATAAAATTGCTTGCTCACTGTCTCCAATTGGACTCTTCATAGGCACATCAACCTCAGGGTGCCTAAACCCCATTCTATGTTGGGGCACCTATACTCATCACACAAAAGAAAATTATGAGTCTCTTCTAGGGTTGTGTGCCTCACAAATGGCACTGGCATCTATAAATTGCCCACACAGGAAACTGGGAATCATTCTTGATTCAAACTCTGTAACTCCTCCTTCACTGTATTTAATCTGTCTCCAATTCCTGTTGACCTATTTCCCAAATATCTTTAAGCTAAATATCTCTTATTCTCTGTTCCTGCCACCCTTAGCAACTCTCCATTTTGGGGCTGAGTTTCTAGGAGTCCTTTAGATGGGCTGTTTCATCTACTATGAAGTCAGTGGCAAACTGAATGGTTTCAAAATCCAAAAATCTTTCATGTTTCTCTATATTGAAAGCTCTTCAATAACCACAAGCATGTAGCTCTTAAGATAAAGACCAAAATTCCTCATAAGACATACAATGATTGCATTGGATCTTGCCCCTGCTAACCCCACAGCACCTCTCTTGCCCATTGTGTTCCATTCACCAAGAACTCTATATACTTGGTTCCAAGAGGCTTCATCTGATCTCTGGACTATTGCTTCTTTGTTTTCCCTCTGCCTACACAGGAGTCCCACACTTTCATCTCACTGGTGATCCTGTCAGGTCTGAGTTGAAGGATCATTTCTCCAAGGAAGCTGGAGGTTCCTTAGTACTGTGAACTTCAGCCTAATTTCACATACCACAATTCTAATTTCACAATTAAGTACCTATTTTTTTGTTATTACCTATCCTTGGTGTAACTCTGCTTTTTTTTTTTTTTTGCTTTTGAGACAGGGTCTCACTTTGTAGTTCAGGCTGGCCCTGAGCTCACTATGGTGCCCAGGCAAGCTGCCGCGAACTCAGCAATCCTCCTGTCTCTGCCTCCCCCGTGCTGGGATTACAGGCGTGAGCCACCACGCCCGGCATTGTGGTATGCGGTGTTGATTGCTGGTGAGCGTGTCTCCACACCCAGCATTATATGTGGTTACCAGGGATCGAACTCAGGACCTTGCGCTTGTGAGGCAGGCGCCAGAACCACTGAGCTAACCCTCTGGCCCGAGGTAACTTTGCTTTTAAAAGGCAGGAAAAGTATTGGTGTGTTCACCACTATATCTCCAGCATTAGTGCCAAATAAAAATAATTGTTAGGAGCTGGGTGTGATGGCTCACACCTGTCATCCCAGCACTCAGGAGGCAGAGGCAGGAGGATTTCTGAGTTTGAGGTTTGCTTGGACTACATAGTGAGCTCAGGGCCAGCCTGAACTACAAAGCAAGACCTTGTCTCAAAAAAATAATAATGATAATAATTGTTAGGATAGGTGAATTAACCAATGAATGATTAAATTCATAGTTTTACTTTTTTATGTTGTAGTTCTAAACTTTAGGAATAAAATTGTAATAATCATAGTATAAAAGGAATTTCTACTTCGGTTTTTTTTTGTTAGTTGAACTTTTACTATAAGCAAATTGCTTACCATGTGAAACACATTTTTAAATGATCCCTACCCTCACATTTCATGAGTGTTGTAAGTTTTCTTTGATTAAATACAATTTTGGTAAAAATGGAATTGTACAGTATAAAACACATATCTATGGCTTGAGTTTACTGGCATGAAAAATCTTCCCATGTGTTTGCAAGAGGAAATAAAAGTACTTATTTGAGATTAGCACTGCAGCACTTGAATATTTCAGTGTCTATTAATTATTGCACTGCATAGTTTTAAACTGTACAAGGAAAATACAAATATCACTTTATAACTTTATTTTTCCTACTATTATTTAGCAAAAACCATTTTGAAATCAATATTTAATTTAAAGAAAAATACCTAAATTTATAGCTTTAATAAATTTATACACCAAAAGTAATATTTATTTTCCCTTTGTTTGAATGCAAAGCAACATACACATGGACTTATCTCTTTTCTCCTGGGATTATTAATAAGAACACATTATTCACATTTAATCAGTACATACTCATGTAAATGAACTGTTTATCTAGAGTTCAAAGATGTTTATTTTGGCTCCAATCCTTCTAGACTAGATACATATCAAAACTTCTTTGGTGTTATTATTAATTAACAGTTCTGGTAAATTTACAAAATATTGTTCTTTTGCCTTGAAATCCTTTGGACTTAATCATCTCAAAAGAAAAATCATTAAGATTTGGTCAACAGCTTTTGAAGTACAGAGATTAAAATTTAAATTCCTGATGTGGTCTGTGAAGCCCCTCCTTTACTATATTTCACAAAAAATAGAATAAGTATTTATCAAAAGGAATCTAACATCAGAAGTGGAAAAGGGCATGGATTTTGAGCTTGTCTTTTTTTGTTCATTTAATTTTCCTGCTCTACCCACACACCAACGATCCAGACTGCTGAACTGCTGCACCTGATCACTACCAGTGGTTAACTTTCTGCTGAATGCCAGAACATGACTGCACCAGTCTTAGGGTCTTTCACTAGAACATCTGCCCTGGCCTTGGGAAATGAAATCCTTTCCCCCTCTAGCACCAAGGGATAAACATGGCACCAATCACCCAAATAAGCAAAACCCCAACAAGAATTTCAGGTACACAAATTATTATTTTAAATTGGTTCACCTTCGATTTTCCTGATGGCAATATAAGCAATCAAGACAGTTTTGGAAGTTTGTTCTTAATGTTTTCCAAAATATTATCATGCTTTCCACAAGTTACCAGCCATCATGGTTTAAGACAGTAGTAGCCTAAATCTTTCATAAAGTATTTTGGGTGTAGAAGTCTTTCATACTCCTATATCTGGACAAGAAAATTGCCCACATCCTTTCTGCTTAATATATTTGGATTTGTGTAATACAGTTCTTGGAAGAATTCCATCTACTACTCATGTAAGTGCCAGTGTAGGACAAATATAAAGGAAACCTCATCTTCGGTGCATTATTCTCAAACTGTTGAACCCAAAGTAAAAAAAAAAAAAAAAAAACTACACATAAGAAACAATGTTGTGAGAGCTAGCCAACTTTGCAGGACAGAAGACAATGAAACGATGTTAGAGTTCTAAAAGGAAAAGCAAATAAATCTAGAATTCTAGGCTTAAGAAAAATATCCCTTAAAATGAAGGCAAAATAAAAAGTCAGTAAACAAAGACTAAGAGTTTTGGTAGATTTGTTTACACAAAAAGGTGATTTTTTTTTTTCAGGTTGAGGAAGAGTACAGATGTAACCTCAGATCTTGGAAATCAAAGTCCTAGAAAGGGCAGAAATTAGACTATCAATGTGTTTTTAATATGTATACTCATCAATTTTAACTTCTTCAAAATATGTTGTTTAAGAGCAAAAATAATATCCGTGTATTGAACTAAAGCATAGCTTGAAGTAAAATAGAAGAAAATAAAAATACAAAGGCTGGGAAGGGAGAATAAATCAACTATCAGGATTTCATATTGTTTGTAAAGTAGTATAATATTGGGAAGTAGACTGTGATACTTGACATACATTTTTTTTTTTTTGAGACAGGGTCTCGCTTTGTAGTTCACGCTGGCCCTGAGCTCACTATGTAACCCAGGCAAGCCTCAAACTCAGCAATCCTCCTGTCTCTGCTTCCTGAGTGCTGGGATTACAGGCATGAGCCACCAAGCCCAGCACTGTGGTATGGTATTGATGGCTGGTGGGCGTGAGTCACCATGCCCAGTATTGTGAATACATTGTTTTTAAGCCAAGCAATCTGTAAAAAAAAAAAAAAAAAAAGGAAGAAGCATATCTTTAGAAATCAATGGGAAAGATTAAACTGAATACTAGAAACTACTTTGTTCACCCTAAGGTAGGTAAAAGGAGTATAATAAAGGGCAGCTTATACAAAGACATAAAACAAATAATAGGTTTTCACTCTGGTGTACTCTAATTACTTTGATTACAAGTGAACTAACACTCCAACTGGAAGGCAGAGTCTGTCATCCTGTTAAAAGAAAGAAGCACAATATATTCTTTATAAGAAACAAAATATAAACAAAATGACCTATGTAGGTTTGAAAGAGTAGGAAAAATACTAGGAAAAAATATGTAGTGAAAATAACTAAGATGGTGTGCTTAAAGTCAAATAAAGACCTCATCAGATAAAAGGAATTTCATAATAAATGCATCAATTTATAATGACAAAATATGAAACTAAAATTGCTAGAATAAAGGGAGAAATAAGCCAGTTTTTATTTGCAGTCAGTGCAATGGTTAGTTTTATGTATCAAGTTGACCAGCCTCTGGTAATTTAATCAAACACTAATCTAGATGTTACTTTGAATATATTTCGTACGTGTAATTCCATCTACAAACAGTTGATATTAATTAAAGGAGGTTATTTTTGATAATGTGGGTGAAGACTCATCTACTCAAAGACCTTAAAGCAAAAAGCCAAAGCTGGGGCCAGAGGGTTAGCTCAGTGGTTCCTGCGCCTGCCTCGCAAGCGCAAGGTCCTGAGTTTGATCCCCCATAACCACATATAATGCTGGGCGTGGAGACACACCCACCAACAATCAACACCTCACACCACAATGCCGGACGTGGTGGCTCACGCCTGTAATCCCAGCACTTGGGAGGCAGAGACAGGAGGATTGCTGAGTTCGCGGCGGCTTGCCTGGGCACCATAGTGAGCTCAGGGCCAGCCTGAACTACAAAGCGAGACCCTGTCTCAAAAGCAAAAAAAAAAAAAAAAAAAGTCAAAGCTGAAGCATTAACTACTGCCTTAGTTTCTCACTTCCTGTTCTGCCTTATAGTTTCAATGTCAGGGCTGCAGTATTGAATCTATTCTAAGCATCTAGCCTGCCACCCTACATGATGGATTTTTGGACTTGGCTGCCCCCAAATCAAATGAGCCAATTTCTTAAAACAGATCTCTTAATAAGTAATTTCATATCTATTCCATTAATATCCTACTCATTCTGGGTTTTTTTGAGAATTCTGATTGATATAGTGACATTAACATCTCTTAGCAAATGCAGGAGGGGGTCAATAAAATAATCAGAAAATATATGAAGGATTTGAAATAAATTTAATATTGGCTATATCTTAAATACAAGTGGAAGCTATTTGAGATTGAGCCTTTATATATTGATTTATAATAAAAAAGTGGGTCCATGTTTAATTTTGTACTTTAGTAGTGAAAATATAATCTTTTGATCCAGAAAAATATTTTAATTTTTAATGTGTATTAAAAATTATCAGCTATTCCTAGAAAATGTACTCATTTAAAACTATAGACATTATTTTTTGAACAGGGGTCAACAGTTTTAGGTTAATGAGGCTACAAATTAAATAGGAAAACAATTTTACAGCAGCTTTGTTGTATAATGAATACAGGTTACAATAGGTCACCTGAGTTGTAAAAGGTAGACATGTCTATTAAAGAAGACAGCTACCTGTCTGGTGTGGGGCAGGGTAAGAAGTGTACAAAATGTATTGTCTGTAGGTGGATACATGGAATTTCATAATGAATGAGTGATCACTATTCCTTTCAAAGAATACATTGGCCAAAGTCTGAGCAACTATTCTCTGTCTGAGCATGTGAATGCCATTCGGCGTCCATTTCTTCCTTCCTTAGAGTCACTTAGCCATCAAACTTTGGGAACTATTTGGTGAATATAGATTTGTGAAAGTTAAAAATGTAAAGGAATCCTTACCTCAAAGAAAAAAATCAAGTGGTTGAGTCAGAAATATAGTTGGAAATATCAGTGAAAAGATGCAGCCTGAGAGTGCAGTATCAATCAAGAATAATGGGCAGACTGTGAAATACCATCTGCTCTGATCAGATCCAGAGCATGCTGCTCCACCTCTTAAAAGTGGACCAGATGGGGCTGGAGGGTTAGCTCAGTGGTTCCAGCGCCTGCCTCGCAAGCGCAAGGTCCTGAATTCGATCCCCGGTAACCACATACAGTGTTGGACGTGGAGACTCTCGCGCATCAGCAAGCAATACCACATTCCACATACCACAGTGCCGGGTGTGGTGGTGCATGCCTGTAATCCCAGCACTCGGGAAGCAGAGACAGGAGGATTGCTGAGTTTGAGGCTTGCCTGGGCTACATAGTGAGCTCAGAGCCAGCCTGAACTACAAAGCAAGACCCTGTCTCAAAAAACAACAAAAAAAAAGTGGACCAGATGATAAGCATCAAATGATTCGGGAGCTATTTTATAAAGAGAAACATTATTCAATGAAGGTCATGAGTTCACTCAAAAAATGAAGTACTGTAAAGCTATTGTCATGAGTTGTTATCAGAGCTAGAAAAAAGAATGCATCTGAAAACTAAGGATAAAAACATGATTGTTATTGGCGGTGGACAGGAAACTATCCCTGTAGCCAAGGGATGACAAAAAGAAACAAAGGGAACAGTAGAAATAGAGCTGGGTGATTTAGGAAGCCAGGTCTGTAAACTAAGGAAATGTACCAGGTCTCTTCCTTAATGTAGGGCCAGAAAGTGCTCTCCAGGGCTCAAGAGCCCTCAAAAGGCACTGCTCTGCCAGGGTAGCCTCAGAGCCAGATGGAATTGTGCTGCTTTTTTATTCGAGTAGGTCCTTCTCTCAAGAACTCCATCTTCTAGGTTTCACCCAAAAATTTTGAATATTGTTATGAACACAAATATGCTCTTAGTATTGTGTCCCATACTTTCCTTACTGATTTTTAATATTAGGATCACAAACATAATACTCTCCTTAATCCCTCTTCTAATCTACCACAAATAAAATTGACAAGACATTATGTTGCTAAGGCTGAGGAATTTTACAAATGTCACCCTCATCATTAAGAAAATGACCACAGAAATTATAATTATTTCCTTTGAAATTTATTCACAAGTCCTATTATTCTTGAGATTATTCAACCCATATTTGTAAGTAATCACGAATACTTTCTGTTATATGTGTGTGTGTGTGTGTGTGTGTGTGTGTGTGTGTGTGTGTGCATAATGTGTGTATACCATTCTGGGTGTAGTTCCCTAATCTATAAGCTCAGGCTGGGGAGAAAGCAGCAAGCGATGGAATTATCACCTTGTCATGTCAGCTCTCCAAAGGACGTCCTGTAGGTGTAAGTTGTGGCTTCACCGCTTCCTCACTACCATGGTTCTAGAAGTTTTCCTGAGAATATTTTCAATGAAACTTGACATTTCTGAAACCATTCTGTGGCTCAGTATGTAGTTCTTTTTGCCAGTCCCTAATACTGGAAGTTGTTTATTTGTAACTGACTTTTGCTGTCTTGTTCTATATTTCATTTTGCCTTCTGAATTGAATGTATACTTACTGGTGGACATGAGAACAGGGTCACTTCCTGAATAAGTAATCTCTAGACTCTCCAATGTGAGCAAGGTCCACATACCAGCCTTAGAAAAAATGCTATTCTTTCTTCTTTCCTTACTTGTTCAAAGACATTCATTATATTTCACTATTGATAGAGAAGCACAGCTAGAGAGCCAGTGTTTTGAGAACATCTGTCGTGGAAATTGGTTCTAGAGCAGTACATTTCAGATTTGAATGTGCATTTGGGTATTGTGTAAATATGCAGATTCTACTCTGAATATTTAATTTTACTGTATTTGTGCAATGCAGGAAGTCATTTTCTGAATCCTGAGGCAATAGTATTTTTTGGAGCTTGTTAGAAATTCAGATTTTTTGGTCCCACTTCAGATCTACAGAACAGGAAACTGCATTTTAATAAGATCTCAGGTAATTTGTTTGTACAAAGTTTGGGAAACATCATCCCAGATATCACACAGAATTTGCTATGTAATATCAAAAGCAAATATATAGTCGCTATACTCTCTCTAGTTACATCTTTACTGTCACTTATCTGACCTGGATATAATGTGAGGTTCTTTCATATCAACAGAAGTAGCAAGTTAAAATTACCTTATTTTGGGTATTGAATCTTAAAATTTATGTCATTTCTTATAATATACTACATACCAATGCTTGCAAACTGGTGTGTAAGAAGGTCCCCATAAAAATCAAAGACATGCTTTGTCATCTTGTTTATCCTGAATTGACAAATCAATTCAGGACTCAAATCCTTTTGATTGAGACTCAGGGGAGATGTAATAGATTAACATTTATTTTCTTATATAGAGAAAATCACCATCAGTACCATCCATGGTATTGATAGACCTTGAGTTTGATATTCTTTAGAGAAAAAATTTTCAATGTCAATGCCATGGAACAGTTGTCTGAAAATTTAAAATTCAACTTCTTGCCTATTTTTATACTGTCTATGAACTACGAACAGTTTTATAATTTTGCATAATTAAAAATAAAAATATGATACACAATAATTGTGTGAAATTCAAATTTTAATATTCGTTAGTTAAGTTTTATTAGAATACAGCCAGACTTTGGTTTATGTATTGTTTATAGCTGTTAGTCTAATGGCAGATCTGAACATTGAGTCAGGTATTACATCCCCTGCAAAGCCAAAGATATTTATTACCTGGGCTCTGGTGTAAATTTGCCAACACCTGCTTTGGACCGTCTGTTGAAAAGACCCAAATTCTTCATCTAGAAAAATGATAATAACAGTACCTTTTCTTAAAAAGTGCAGTTGTGCTAATGACAACAAGATTCCATAGCAAATCAATGTTTTCCCTTACAGACACTTAAAAATCAATGTAAAATTATGTAACATGCTCTTTTAGTAAATTATTATAAAGACTTCTGGTCACCATACTGATTTTTAGACTTTAAAAGTATATAGTTTTTATCTGATAGTAAACTTATGCAATATTCAGTTATTAAAAATTTTAGCTGACTATATTTTCATGGAGTTAACCAATGTAATTCTGAAACTTTTCAGTCAAAACAGACCACTACATTCTTAAAGACTATCAAGAATCCCAGACCTCTTATTTCTGTGGGCTATACTCATAAATACCTTCATTTTAGTAATTATAACTGTGAACATTTAAAAAATTATATACTATTAATTTTGAAATAGCAGCAATCTCATTTTGCATAAATAACATTTTGTGAAAAGCACACTAAGAATTGTATAGTTGGAAATCTTTTTGCAAGTATCTTTATTTCTAGCTTAACAAGACAGCTAGATTCTCATATTTATTTGTGACTCCCATCTGATATTATATCTCACTAAGGAGGCTAAACTCTCAGAAATCTCTCCTGATATGTGTGAAAGAAGGAAAGTAAAAAAAAGTCAAATAATATTATGGAATTATTATAAAATGTATTTGATTTTATGGATGTCTCAGGCAGTATCGGGGATTTGCAAAGTTCTCTTTAATACATTTTACTCTTTTGTAACTGAGAACAATTTTATACCCCACACATTCATAGTGGTAAAAATAATAGTCTCCTATTTAGGAAGATAACAGATATAAAATGTTTGGTGCAACCCGATTCCTTGTTGAATTTCAATTGACTTGCCCTAGTAATATTTCAGAGCCCATTTTTGAGACATAGTCATGATTCTTCATGGAAATGTATTGAGTCCAGCTTGGGTGGTAAAATCATATCTCTCTTCTTGCTGATCAGAAGACCATCTATCACTATATTGCTCTTTACTGAAAAGTAAACTTGGGATTTCTTCAGCTCCAGGCTACGTCAGGGAATCCCAGCCTGGGGCTGGGAATCAGAATGTGATGAAAATAGAGATTTAGAGTGGAGACTGATAGTAAAATGACTTTTCTTTTATTACATACAGGAATTAATACATTTTTACATCCTATTGTTTATGTGGTTTGATCAAACTTCTGCCTTATTCTTTGTGGTGCCTGCTTTGGCCTCTTACAACTCAGACTAGCTTTCTTAAAGAAAGTAATTTATTGGCTCACATAACTTAAAAGTCTGAGCAGAAAAGGTAGAGCTGACTTCAGACATGTAGATGTCAGCAAGACTTAATCTCTCCTTCTCTCGTAACTCTGCTTTCTCTGTGTTGGCACAATTCCTACTTAAAGCAGTCCTTTCTATGCGGTGAAATATGGTAACAAGCATACTATCTTATCATACTGCCTATGCCTAAATCAACTCAATATCAATTGATGCTAACTGGGCAAATGGGCCACATGCCCATCCATTACTGAAAAAAGAGGACTTCATTTTGTTTTTCTTTCTTCCTTTCTTCCTTTCTTCCTTCCTTCCTTCCTTCCTTCCTTCCTTCCTTCCTTCCTTCCTTCCTTCCTTCCTCCCTCTCTCCTTCTCTCTCTCTCTCTCTCTCTCTCTCTCTCTCTCTTTCTTTCTTTCTTTCTTTCTTTCTTTCTTTCTTTTGCAGTACTGGGGATCAAATTCAGGCCATTATCTTTCCAAGGTTCACATGGTACAACTTGAGCTAAATTCCTGGCCCAAATGAAGACTCCTAGATAGGTATTCCCTCCAAAACTACATGGAATGGAGTAGGGGAAGTTGATGAAGGGAATCCAAACAAAACAGCAAAGAAAAAATTTGCCCTATATGTATTTCTAAATGAAATAAAGGACCCTTTGAGGTTTTCTAAGTGCCTTCACAATTTTAATTTTGAATTATTGGCTTGAATTGATTTGCCATCATAATAAACTGCTTTGAAGGTAACTGAGGTAGTTTCTAAATTATAGACAAGATCCCAGCACTGTGGAAGGCTGAGGCCATAGGATTGTTAAATTCCAGTCAAGTTGAGCAATTTTGTGAATTAGAAGGAAACTATCTAAAAATATTTTTTTTAAAGGTCTGAAGTTGTAACTTAGTGCAAAGCCCCTGGGTTCAATATCCAACATTGACATATGGGACAAAATGCAAGGTTTTAGAAATCTTGCTCTGCATTTAGCCTAGAATGCATCATCTCCAACTAGATTTCATGCTCTGGAAAACATTTACTTCTCTTCTGATCCCTCCTGAAGCTGCCATTCTTTTTTTTAATTGAATTCTTTATTGGTACATTTTATATACAGCTCACAATCACATTCAACATTGGGGAATTTGTACCAGTATATGACATGAATTAATTCTCATTTTTACTCATATCCCTACCCACCCTAAAACCCCCTAACTTCTAAATACATGTGCTTCCTTTTTCTTTTCAAATCATATTTATTCTTTCCCCTCATTGCTTTCCCCTACCACATTTCCTTTAAGTATTTCCTATTTCACAAAATCTATCATACATTCTAGAACTCATTGACTTCTACAGGTTCTCATAACAGAGAAAAGATACAGTATTTACATATCTGTGACCTATTTACTTCACTTATTAGTGTGTCTTCAAGGTGTGTCCATTTGCACATAAATGAATGAAATTTGTGGTTCTTTATGGCAGAGTAATACTCCATTTTTTTTTTTTAAACCGTACGTCTTCTTTATCCAGTCTGTAGTTGATGGGTACTTGGGTTGTTTCCAACACCCAGCTATCACAAACTGAGCTGCTATGAACATGGGTGCACATGTCTTTACGAAATGATGCTTTTAATTCCTTCGAGTATATTCCTAGCAGGGAAATAGCAGGGTCAAATGGGACCTCTAATCTTAGTTTTCTGAGGAATCTCTACTCTGATCTCCACAATGGTTGCACAAGTCTACCAACAGTAGAGAAGGGTTCCTTTCTTGCTGCAGCTTTGTCAGCATTTATTGCTGGTTAATTTCACAATATCAGCCATTCTTTGTGGAGTGAGATGAAATCTCAGCGTTCCTTTCAACTGCATCTCTAGAATAACCAGTGATGTTGAATATTTCTTCATATGCTTGTTGGCTGCTTTGACTTCTTCCTCTGAGAAGTGTCTGTTCATTTCAGATGCCCATTTTTGAATGGGTCTTTAAACTTGGGGGGATTGATTTGTTTAAATTCTTTATATATTCTAGATAGTAGCCCTTTGTCTGAGAAATAGCTAGGGAAGATTTTTTTCCCATGTTATTGGTTGTCTTTTAGCTGTGCCAGTGGTTTCTTTTGCTGTGCAGAAGCTTTTTAGTAGGATAAAATTCCATTTGTTGATTCTTTCTGCTAGTTCTCATGCTACAGAGGTTTATTCATGAAGTCTCTGCCTAAGCCAGTGTTTCCCAGAATTCTACCTAACCTGTTTTGCAGCAGGTTTATTGTTTCTGTTTTAACATTTAAGTCTCGAATCCATTGTGATTTTAGTTTAGTACACAGTGAAGGAGATAGGTTTAGCTTTAGTTTGGGGCAGGTTAAAGCCCATTTTTTCCCACCATTTGTTAAAGAGGCTGTCTTTCCTCTGTTGAGGATGTTTGGCTCCTTTGTCAAAGATAAGGTGATTTAGTGTATTGGAGCTGTTTCTGGGTCTTCTAATCTATTTCACTGGTTTTTGAGTCTGTTACTTTGCCAGTACCATGCAGTTTTTTTTTAATCAGTGGATTTATCATACAGTTTTAAATTGGGGATCGTAAAACCCCCTTGCCATGTACTGATTGCTTAGAATTGCTTTTGCTATTCTTGTCTCTTGTGGTTCCAGATGAATTTTTGGATTGTTTTTTCTAACTCTGTGAAGTATGGTGTTGGGATTTCAATTGGGATTGCACTGAATCTGTATACTATTTGTGGGAGTGTAACCATTTTGATGATGTTGGTTCTCCCTGCTCAGGAACAAGGGGTGTCTTTCCATTCTCTGATATCCTCATCTATCTCCTTTTTCAGAGTCCTGTATTTTTCAGAATAGAGGTCTTTCACCTCCTTTGTTAGATTGATTCCCAGATATTTTATTTTTATGGATGCTACTGTGAAAGGAATTGACTCCCTAATTTCTCTTTCAGTGAATCTGTTGTTTGTGTATACAAAGGCTGTTGATTTTTGAGCATTGACCTTGTATCCAGCTATACTACTAAATTTGGCAATTAAGTCTAGCAGTCTTTTTGTTGAGATTTTAGGATCCTCTATATGGAGAATCGTGTCATCAGTGAATAATGACAGTTTAACTTCTTCCTTACCTATCTCTATTCCTTTTATTTCTTCGTCTTGCCTAATTGCTGTGGCTAATGTTTCCAGAACTGTATTGAATAAGAATGGTGACAGTGGACATCCTTGTTTCATTCCTGATCTCAGTGTAAAAGGTTTCAGTTTTTGCCCATTTAGTGTGATGCTGGCTGTTGTTTTCTCATAAATAGCTTGTGTTTGTGATAAAGTGTTTGTAATCAAGTCCATCTGTTTCGATTCTCTGTAGGGCTTTGATGAGGAATGGGTGTTGGATTTTGTCAAATACTTTTTCTGCATCTATTGAGATGACCATATGGTTTTTGTCCTTGAGTCTGTTAATATAGTGTATTACATTTATTGATTTATGTATGTTAAACCAGCCTTGCATCCTTGGCATAAATCCCACTTGATCAAGGTGTATGATCTAGATTTTCTTGATAACTCTCTGTATTCTGTTTGCCAATATTTTATTGAAGATTTGGGCATCAATGTTCATTAGGGAGATTGAACTGTAGTTTTCTTTCTTGGTTGGGCCTTTTTCTGGTTTTGAAATCACGGTAATGGTCACTTCAAAGAATTAATTTGGGAGCGCTGCTTCCCTTTCACTTCATTAGAGAGTTTGAGAAGTAGTGGCATTAACTCTTCTTTAAAAGTTTTGCAGAATTCAGCAGTGAAGCCATCCGAACCAGAGCTTTTCTTTGTTGGTAGGTTTTTTATTACATTTTCAATTTCACAGATTGATATCACGCTGTTTTACCATTTCAAATCCTCTTTGTTCAGCTTTGCAAGTTCATATGTGTCTAGGAATCTATCCATGTCTTCTAGATTTTCCATCTTTTTGGAGTACAAAATTTTCAAAATATGTGTTTATTATCTTTTGAACTTCTACTGGATCTGTGGTGATTTCCCCATTTTCATTCATGATAATATAGATTTGAGCATTTTCCTTCCTTTGATAAGATTAGCTAAGATTATTTATCCTTTCAAAGAGCCAACTCTTCGATATGTTGATTCTTTGTATCATTCTTTTTGTCTCCATTGCATTAATTTCTTCTCTGTTCCTTATAATTTCTTCCCTATTTTGAGCTTTGGACTTTTCTTGCTCCTCATTTTCTATAGTTTCAGGTTCAGCGTTAGATTGTTTATTTGAGTTTGTTCTATTTTCTGGGTGTAGGCACTCACTGCCATGAATTTCCACTGTAGAACTGCTTTCATTGTGTCCCATTAATTCCTGTGTGTTTATTGGGATTATCATTTAATTGTAAAAACTGTTTAATATCTTCTTTAATGTCTTCTGTGGCCCATTGGTTGATCAACAGAGTGCTGTTCAATTTCCATGTGTTTGTGAGGATCTTGGAATTATTTTTGCCATTCAGCTTCAGTTTCAAGGCACTGTGGTCTGAGAGTATCCAGGGGATAACTTCAATTCCTTTGCATTTACTTAAAACTGTTCTATAAAGTAGGATCTGATCTATTTTGGAGAATGATCCAGGAGCAGCTGAGAAGAACATATATTGACTTTCTGGGTTGAAATATTCTGTAGGCATCTATTAAGTTCATTTGTTTAAAATTTTTGTTTAGCTCAAAATATTTCCTTATTGAATTTTTGTCCAATCTGTCAATTTGTGACAGTGGAGTATTAATGTGCCCTACTACTATTGTATGAGTGGTTATCTAGCTTTTCATGTCCATTAATGTTTGTTTTATATAGTTGGGTGCATTTGAGTTGGGTGCATAAGTATTTATGATTATTATTTCTTTCTTCAAGATTGTTCCCTGTACAAGAATATAGTTACCTTCTTTGTCTCTCTTAATAAATTTTGGTTTGAAATCTATTTTATCTGTGACTAAGATAGTCACTCCTGCTCTTTTGCAGTTTCCTGTGGCATAGAGAATTGTTTTCCATCCCTTTATTTTCAGTCTATAGGTTTCTTTCTGAATTAGGTGTGTTTCCTGTATGCAGCACATTGTAGGATCTTGCTTCTTGATCCAATCTGCCAGATTGTCTTTTAATTGGCCCCTGACTAATATGGACAGACTTAGAGCTGCCATGTTTTCCTGTTCTTGGCTCTTTCTCTACTCTTGCCCTTTTCAATTCAGTTTCTTGTTTGGCCCAGTGAGTTCACTGTGTTGGGTCTCATGGTTTGTAATTTTCTGTGTTTTTTCCCCAAGTTATTCTTTAGGATGTTTTGGAGTGCAGGCTTTGTATTTGTGAAGTTTTTCAGGTGTTCTTTGTCATGGAAATATCTTATTTCCCTGTCAATTCTGAAAGATAGTTTTGCAGGATACGTCAGTCTATGTTGAAGGTTGTTTTCCTGCAATGCTTTAAACATTTCACTCTAGGCTCTCCTAGTGTAGTGTTGAGTGTTTGTGTTGAAAAGACTGCTGTGATCCTTCCCTTTGTAGGTGATTTTTTTCTTTCTCTAACTGCTTTCAGTATATCATTCTTTTGTTGTGTATCTGGAACCTTGATGATGTCTAGGTATAGATATTTTTATGTCATAGCCTTTTGGAATCCTATAGACCTCATTTATCTGTATATCCAATTCTTTTCCTGTGAAGTTTTCTGCCATTATATCTATGAACAGTTTTTTTAATGTCTTTTGTACTGTCTCCTGCTTCCTCAGTGACTCCAGTCAGTCTTATGTTATCCTTCTTTGAGTCATCCAGAAGCTGTTGGGTTGATTTCTCATGGTCCCTTGCCCTTTTCCATAGATTATGTCTTTCCTGTTCATTGGCTGCCATCCTGCCCTCTAGGTCTGAAATTTGATTCTCAGCTTCATTCATCCTACTTTGCAAACTTTTGTTCTTCATCACCAGGAGCTCTTCTTGAAGCTGTTTAAAAGGTTCCATTGCTTTTGCTATCTTAGATTCTATCATCTTGCTGATCTCTTCTTTAATGAAGTCTTTCACTGTGGACAGTATCTCTGTTTTAATCTCAGAGATGAGTTCTGATTTCCATTTTACTAGATCTGCTTTTATTACCATCTCAAAGAGTCCTGGTGTTTGAGTTTCAGTTTGCTCTATTTCCCTTTTCTCTGAATTTCCTGGTGATGGTGATCTGGCTTTTTGAATTTTTTCTCATTGTGTTCCTTTGTTGTTTCTAATGTTATTTGTTTAATTCCTTGCCTGGTGTTTGGGCAATGTTTGTTGCAAGTCTCTTTCTTCCTATTATTCAGGATCATTAGGAAGTGGCTCCTTCCTGGGTTGTTCTCCTTGAATCTGTAATGACCCTTGAGAGTTCTCAGTTCAATGGCTGTAGTCAACAGGATTCCCTCACTCATCTAGTGAGTGATTTCTTTGACATGGTGGACTCGGTGGAGGAACTAACTGAAAACCTCTGTACAGGTTTCAGTACTAGAGCCATACTCATCCAGTGTCCACAGAGTAGCAGGTGGTGTCATTGGAGGTTCTTCTCCATGTAACACTTATAACCAGTTTGGCTCAAGAAGAAATGAAGTTCCCAAGGCTTTCTGGGCTCATTCTGGACTTATAAGAGTTGCACGCCTAATTGCTGTTTAGTGGGTACCCAGCTTCCTTTGTGCTAAGTCATTTTGCCATTCTTTATTTTCCTCTTCATATTATGTTATACATATCTTATTTCCTTTCTTACATTTTCCTGGATGTACAATACTGTTCCTTACTCTAATTCTTCCACGTTTAAAAAAATCAAACCCAGATGCATTTGGCACATGCTTGTAATCCCATCTATGTGGGAGAATGACAGTACAGGAGCTTTACCATTAATTCCAGTGTGAGGATAGACATGTGTGACTGTACCTTTCAGGCAACTAGAAGCACTCCTAGAGATGTCATGTTCCGAGGGCTCAGCTGCTACCATTCCAAAGTGATTCCCAAGCAAACTTGGAAGTAAATTTCCAAGATGTTATGCTGTTTTCTGACAATTTAACATCTTCCCTCAGAAGACCAAGAGACAGGTGTTATCTCTGTGATGCATTTTTTATTTCTGACTAAGTCACCTCAAGTTACCACCCTTTACTCACAACACAGAGAAGCTTAACTTGGACGTTGAGTATATTTCTTTGTCTCCATTATCATTGTGGGATCCTCTCACATTTACTTGCCTTTTGCTCATCTTTACTCTGACATGACCCATGCTGAGACTGCAATTGCTGAACACTTGTCTTATATGTCTGTTAATCATCCGCTTTCCACCATATTTTACTTACCCAGTCTGTTTTCACTAGCCTCTGGTTTGGTCTGGTTGGAAGCAGGTACAGCCTTGGGCATTGGTAATGGTGACGGCCTTCTTTGTTGTCTAGGTTCCTCACAAGCTCCCCTGTGCCCTGCTTGCCTGGTCTGTCACTGGGCAGCTTTGGAGTGGTATGGGGACTAGCAGGCAGGCTGCAGCCCAGAGCACCAGTAATGGCACAGCCCTCCTTTCTTGGCTAGGTTCCCCATGAGTTCCTGTGAGCACCGTTTGCCTGGAAGCTGCCATTCTTTATGTGTCTCCAACACTATTACTTCTTACTAGGAGAAAAACAGATTTAATGAAATCAAATATTTTTTTATTGGTACACTTTATTGGTACATTACATATACACATCACGATTACACTCCACATTGAGAATTTACACCAGTATATGACACAACTTAATTCTCATTTTTCCCCTTCCCTTTCCCACCCTACTATCCCGCACCCCTATATACACAAGCTTTGTTTCCTTTTTTACAACCAGTTTTTTGTTTCCTCATTATTTACCCCTAAACCCCAATTCCCTTTGAATATGTACCATTTCATAGTATCGATAATGAATTCTAGAACACATTTACAACTTCAGTTTCTCATACCAGAGAAAAGATATGATATTTATACATCTGTGACCTATTTATTTCACTTATGAGTATGTCCTGAAGATACATCCATTTGAGTATAAATGATTCAATCTCATCATTCTGTATGGCAGAGTAATACTCCATTTTATTTTTAAAAATCCACATCTTCTTCATCCAGTTTAGAGTTGATGGGCATTTGGGTTGTTTCCAAGATTTAGCTATCACAAACTGAGCTCTTATAAACATGGGTGCACATATGTCTCTGTGACATAAATCTTATAGCTCTTTTGTGTATATCCCTGGCACAGGAATAGCAGGGTCAAATGGAACCTCTAATCCTAGTTTTTTTAAGGAATCTCCACACTGATCTCCATAATGGTTGTACCAGTCTACATTCCCACCAACAGTGGAAAAGGGTTCCTTTTTTTCTACAACGTCACCAGCATTTGTTGCTGGCTAATTTGAAATCAAATTATTTATCCAAGGTCTCAAATAGCAAATTATAGGACTGAATTGTTTTCATTCCAAATTAGTTTTCTTTCTGCCATAGGTAATACCCCTCTATTAAAATATTGCTAATGAAATACATTCTAAATTGTGTATTCATTCTCCACATATGTATTGACAGGTACTGTTCTGTAAAGATACACAGTTGAATAAAGTAGGCAAATTCATTTTCTTTTAACACATACAAAGAAATTTATACAGTGCACTTATTTTAATATTGGAGAGAAAAATATGGAAAGAGTGAGCTTTTGATGTTAAGTGATTAGGAATGACAATTTGGGGATTATACTTAAGTGGTGCCTCAATGAACCCAGGAAACATGGCAGAGGAATACTGGAGGGAAGGGCATCCCAGACAAGGACAGGAAGAACAGAGGCTCTGCAGTGTGAATGTCTGTGGCATGATTACAGAGAACAACAAAGAAACCAGGGTATTGAAATTGACTTTGGGTTGAGGAATAAGAACAGTAGAGAATTAATTCAGAAAGGATGCCAAAGAACAGAAATATCCAGAAAGATCAGAGATATGGTAATCACTAAACTGTCTGTTCTTGTTTTCTAAAAATAAAGAGAGAAAAAACAAAAAAAGAAAATGTACCAACATACAAACCAACAAAACAACTTTTTTCCCACATTGTTTACCTTGAAAAGATGAGGGAAAAAAAGAATCTTTGATCATTTCTACTATTCAAAAGTTACTATACAAGTTTATGTGTTCAATTATTTGACCATTCATTATTTCACCCAATATTTTTTAGTCACCATAGATCCTAAGCAAAATATTAAATATATGAAAATGAAAAGTATATAGTTTTCTGTCATCTAAGACAAAGTGTGAGGATATTATATACAACAGGAGTATGATCAAATAAATAAAGGCTTCTCACATCACTCTCCACATACTTTTTTCTCCAAAAGGTGGTTTTTCCAAAGACTAGCAAGACGACTGCCATTTGCTGACATGTTCTACAAAATTTTAAATTAAATGTTTTACTAGAAATGGAATCAGTGAGGTAATGGATCCATCTTACTACTGTTTCAGAAGGGTTTAAAAGCATTTAATTTCCATCTCACATCCATTAAAAAAACATGATGTCATATACTCTGGGGAACAATTTATTTTATAATTTGAAGTGGAACCAACAAAACATGACTCAAAAAGGAAATGAAGGTGACAAGGTGCAGAACAACATGAAGCAGTATATACACACCTATTGTGACCCTTTCTGAGGTTAACCTGAGAGGGAATAGAGTTTAATGGAAATACATCAGAGAATCAAACCACATTCTCCTTTCCTCTGTATAAATCAGGATGAAATAAAGTTAATGCAATATGCAGCAAGCATTTTTAGCGTTGGTTTCCTCTGCACTGAAATGAGGAAAACAGCGTAACGAAGGCCAAGTGAGGGGACTACATAATGAGCTGTGGGATTAGAGAGAATGCAGAGCTGTGGAAAGGCCTCTGACTCCACATCCAACCGGTGCTGGCCACCTGGCACCCACCCTGCCCACGACTCTTTTATGTGCTTGGCCTCCAGAACAAGAGAGGAAACCTGTGCATATGCTGTTTCCAATCCGAGCTCCCCTTCCCTTATATCTTCTTCAAACTTATTTCCATTTGTACTTTTCAAGGGTTGAAAAGAATGTTTATTAAGCTGCCAAATTAAATTCTTGCCAAAACTCTAAGCTAATGTGAGGGTTTATAAATTACAGTGAAACGGATGAAATGCAAAGGATAATATTATATAGCACCAACAGATGCATCAATGAACATCACTGGTTCTTTCACTGGCAATCATACTATTGTATGATTTTATATTGTTTAAAATTTAAACTTTTGGGGGGGGTGGTGCTGGGGATCGAACTCAGGCCCTTGTGTGTCCAAGGTTGGCACAGTACCACTTGAGCTAAATCCCCAGCCCATAATTTAAACATTTTTATAGTATGTTTTGTAAATTCCTATAAATTTCATGCTACAATGAGGTCTAGAATTTTAGCTGAGACAACTCATATAGTGCTTTGTACCATACAGATAATCAATAAATTGATGCTTAATGAGAATGTGTATTGCAAAACTAGATAAATATCAGATTATAAATGTGAATAATGAGAGCAATGTTACCAGATAAACCTAGTACCAATGCCAAGAGAATAAACTCTTCAAAATTCAGAACTTTCCACACATTTTCATGTGATTTAATTGAAACTAGTCCTAACATGGTCAGTCAGAGTTCTATGACTGATTAATGGCCACCAACCCATTTCAATTTCTAATTTGTTCCTTTCTCTCTGTCCTTTGTTTGTGGAAGTTTTGTTTTGTATTGTTTTACTTTATAGTAAAACAACATGAAGAATTTTAAAATATCGTATATCAGTATTCTTTCATGATAGGAATGTTTAACACATTAGGTAAAACAACAAACATACCTCAACAAAATAAAAGTCATATAATAAATGAACTGTTAACATTTTATAAAATGTGGGAAAACTGAAACTTTCTAAGATCTCAAATAAGGCACTTACACTATTGTCAGAGCTTGCTGTATATGTTTGGATACCACTGTAGGGTAGTGATAGTGAAAACATGTATGAGGATGATTATCCCAGGGGACAGACCATAGAGTGAGCTCAGATAAAATCTGAACAGTTTCCATTTTGTATGCATTCTGGACCCAGAGTCATCAAGCCTGGACTGATTTAGGAGAGAGAGGGTCAGAATGTCTGTTTACACAAGTCTATACTTAATTGGCTTTTGATGTATAGTTGCAGAGACCAGATACAAATGAACAGATTGATTGAGTCCAATATTTGTTTGACATCTACAGAAATAAACCAAGACTTCTTATGAACTCCTGCAGAGGTTTATTTTAGATAATGACGCTGCAAATGATCAGACACTTGAATAGTTTATTAAATAAAATGAGTGGATACATTGATTCTACATCTCAAGTATATTTCTGTAGTCTAGTTATTTTCAAGCAGTTTATCAGAAGGTTGTGGGGAGCTGCTGCCTGATACAAGGCGATGGTGGAGCACAGGGCTTCACCTATTCTGTCTCACCTCCACCAGCTTGGCAGTATTAGTTACATAAGGTGTCACACAAGATTTCATTTGAGAAATCTGTTGCACAAAACAAAACCAAGCAATTTCCCTTCTTATCTTTAATATTAAAAACTGTGGCTTTCATAATTTCTTGCTTGGACTATTTTGTTTATAGATAGATGATAGATGATAGATGATAGATAGATAGATAGATAGATAGATAGATAGATAGATAGATAGATAGATAGATAGATAGATAGATAGATAGAGGTATAGATTTTTTTTTTCTTGAGACAGTGTCTCACTTTGTAGTTCAGACTGGCCCTCAGCTCACTACATAGCCCAGGCAAGCCTGGAACTCAGCAATCCTCCTGCCTCTGCCTCCTGAGTGCTGGGATTACAGGCATGTGCCACCACACCCGGCACTGTGGTATGTGGTATTGATTGCTGGTGGGCATGAGTCACCATGCCCAGCATTGTATGTGGTTACCAGGATCAAACTCAGGGCCTTGCACTTGCAAGACAGGCACTGGAACCACTGAGCTAGATCTCCGGCCCAAGAACTATTATATATTATTTCCATTGGTCTCCCTACCTCTAATCATCTCCCTTTGTAAACCATGCTCCACATTGCTCTGAAAGTGATTATTCTTAAACACAGATCCAATTCTGGCATTGACTTTGACAGGGTATATATTGACTTCCTATCACCATGTGTACAAAGTTAAAATATAAAACATGATAGAAAGCACTTCAGAATCTGGCATCTACTTCCCTCTCTCATCCCATTTTTCAGAAGGCCCCCATTTAGTCTGTGTGACCCAGCTATAAAAAAAAGTTTTTCCCTTGCCGTTCCCCACAAGTCTGGAATATCTTCTGCTTCTGATCTCAGTTTCTCAGCTGTAGCTTTTAGGACATCCTGCTTTTAGAACAAGGCCTAACCTGTGAGTTCCATTAGCAATCCTCCAAGGCTCCCCTGGTGACAAATGCATACATATTCATACTAGTGTATTAATTGAAACTTATTATTGTCTCCCCATTGCATGCTGAGCAACCACTTTGAAGACAGGTCCTGGCTCATCAATCCTCTATCCTCAGACTGTGCCACTGATCCTGACCCTCAGTCTTGTTCAACAAGAACATGAATGAATGTCATCCTTTCTGGGGTTGGTTAAAATAATACATTATTATCTATTTGATTAATTTAAAAAGATTTAATCAATGAATATAGACTAAGCTGCCCTTTGGTTTATATGCTTTTTTTTTTTTGCACTTTTAGATTTTTTTTTGAGACAGGTCTCACTTTGTAGTTCAGGCTAGCTCTGAGTTCACTATGTAGCCCAGGCAAGCCTCGAACTCAGCAATCCTCCTGTCTCTGCTTCCCAAGTGCTGGAATGACAGGCGTGAGCCACCACGCCCGGCGCACTTTTAGAATTTTAATAACCTTTAAAAATACGATGTTTTAAAGTAATATTTTAGAATATTAGGGAAGCTTTGTCTTTTTGCATAAAAATATATATGGAATATAGAAATGATATAAAAGAATAATTTAGTAAAAATATTTTAAAACTGAGACACTAGGGGCCAGAGATTTAGCTCAGTGGTTCCGGCGCCTGCCTCGCAAGGGCAAGGTACTGAGTTCGATCCCCAGTAACCACATACAGTGCTAGGCGTGGTGACTCATGCCCACCAGCAATCAATACCACATACCACAGTGCCAGGCATGGTGGCTCACGCCTGTAATTTCCAACACTCAGGAGGCAGAGACAGGAGGATTGCTGAGTTCGAGGCTTGCCTGGGCTACATAGTGAGCTGAGGGCCAGCCCGAGCTACAAAGAGAGACCCTGTCTCAAAAACAAAACAAACAAACAAACAAAAAAACCGGAGACACTACCATGATAAGCACGAAATAAACCAAGAAAAATGCTGTAGGAAAACACCACAACAAATAACTATACTGTACTACAAGATAAGGTTGAAATGCTTTTGTCTGTTTTCCAGAGCCTCTGTAATCTGACCCCAAGTGACTGTCTTACTCATAGCTCACTGATTTTTGACACATTATTTTATGCCTCAATTAAACCTTTCCTCTTCATATTCAATTTATTCTATTTGGCACTTTATGAATGTTTGTAATTTGAAGATCTATATCTTTTCTTTCTTGAGTTTTTCTACCATTATACCTTAGAAAATTGTCAATTCACTCTGTTCCCATCTTTGGAACTTCTATGAGACAGATGTGAGAATTTCCTTCTAGCTTTTTTATATCTTTGATCACTTTATCTGCATCTATCACACTAGAGAGATGATTTTTTAAATTTTCTCATTCATTTTAAAGTATGACTTGTTTTCCCCCTTCATTTGCAGAAATTTAAAAATTCTTAATAACTGTTCTTTTAGAACTTGTTTCAGAACTTTACATTTTTATTTACAGATATGTATTTTTCTTTGTATTTGAAACAAAGTACACATATTTATTGCCAGCTCCCTTTTTATATTCTTCTATTGAGATTATTAGTTCTTTAGAATTTGTGCCTATTTGTTAAGTGTCTTGAGTTTCTCCATAGTGAGTTATGTAGAAGTGGTCAGACAATAAATTCTTTCTGACCAATGAATGGCTTAGATAAAAGGAACAATAGAATAGAGTAATTATACAATTTTTTCATTCAATATGAAAGAATTCCAGAACCAAGAAAACAAGATTTTTCTTGAATTTTATTTTCCTGTGTATTCTGCTTACTCATTTTACTCGGAACTCATGAATTTATAAATCCAAGGAGATTGTAAACAAGATCCTCAGTTACTGAAGGAGAACTGGAGGATTTTATGTCAAGCCATACAGAATTAATATGATAGATGCAACTTCAGGGAATCTGTCTGTACCAACAAAAGAAGTTTCCTTAAGCCAGTTGGGAGAATTAACTATGTCTGTGAAGGTCTGCTTAAAATTAGTCCTGAGTAAATTAATGAATGAATAGCAATTTTTCAGAACTACCTTCACAGGGAAATGTTTCTGAGTTCCAGTTCAGGGGAGCTCAGGAAGGTAGGAGGTGCAAATTACATTCCAGCACTGAACCAGCCAATCAAGCTTTGAACACTGGTGAGATCTTTGGTTTTGACTGTGAGCATGGGAACACCCAAGGGCACCTTCAAATTAAAAATAAACACACTGTTCTAAGGAGTCCTGGATGTATAATTTGGTAGAATTTTAAGGGATGTCTTTTTATAGTAACAGAGTCTTTAAAGAAGATAAAATTCAGGTAAGGTTGTGTCCTTTGTAGGCATAAGTATCTACAAAATGATGGTTAACTCTAAATTAAAATAATTTGGTTGTACCCTACACCCCTCAAACACTACCACTTAAACACATGCTACACTTTTTCAAATCCAGTTGGATTTTTATAATCTATTGGATATTACCTCAATGAAAATAATAGCTAATATTATTGTATTGTTGTATGAATGCTCTGTGTCAAACTATATATTATCTCTTATGCAAGTAACTTTCTGATGTTGCTACTGTTATTATTTCCACTTGCAGATGAGGAAACCTACCCCTCCTTTCCCTTTGAATGTTTTCTTCCTATTTCACAATATCTATCATACTTACTGGACCTCGTTTACACCTTCAGTTTCTCATACTAGTGAAACAATATGGTATTTATACTCTGTGTCCTATTTATTTCATTTTGGAGTATGATTTAAAGGTACATACATTTAAGTATAAATGACTCAAATTTATCATTCTTTATGGTTGAATACTCCATTTCATAAATAAACCACATCATCTTTATCCAGTCACCAGTTGGTGGAATTTGGGCCATTTTCAAGGTATATTTGTTAAAAAACTATATTTCTATAAACATGTGTGCACATATGTCACTGTGGTATGGTGCTTTAATTCTTTCATGTATCTACCTAGCAGGGAAGTAGCATGGTCAAAAGGGACCACTAATCCTAGCCTTTTGAGGAATCTCCACAATGATTTCCACAGTGGTTGCACCAGTCAACATTTCCACCAGCAATGGAAAAGGTTTCCCTTCTCTCTGAAGTCCTGCCAGCATTTGTTTTGGGTTGATTTCTTGACAAACAGCCATTCTTTTTGGAGTGAGATGAAATTTCAGTGTTGTTTTCATCTGCATTTCTTGAATGACCAATGATGTAGAACATTTTTTCATATGTTTCTTAGCTGCCTTTACTTCTTCATCTGCAAAATGTCTGTTCATTTCAGGTGCCCATTTTTGAATTGGGTCTTTAAATCTAAAGGCTATTTTAAGCTCTTTATGTACTTCAGATAGTAGTCCTTTGTCTAAGGAACACCTGGTAAAATTTTTTCCTAAATTGTAGGTTGTCTTTTCTTTCTGTTCGTGGTTTCTCTTGCTGTGCAGAAGCTTTTTTTAGTAAGATGAGATTCCAGTTGTTTATTCTTTTTTCTAGTTCCCATGCTGGAGGGATTTTGTTCATGCTTTCTACCTTTTGGATTTGCTATAGTGTGGATGTTAAAAGACCTCAAAACTCCATGTGTTAAAGGTTTGGTTGCTAGCCTCTGGCACTATTAGGAGGACTATTTGGAGGCATTATTGGGAGGCCCAGTGTAAGGACCTGGGTCGCTGGGGCATGCCTTTAAAGGAGACAATAGAATTATAGCTATATCCTATTTCTCTTTCATATTTGGCCATGAAATGAACCATTTTCTTTATTACTTGTTCCTGCCATGACATACTGCTCCATTGCAGGTCCAAGCACAATGGGGCTACTAACCATAATCTGAAGCTTCTTAAACTGTGAGCCAAAATAAATCTTTCCTGTTCTTAAATTGATTATTTTGCTACTTTGTTACAGTAATAGAAGCTGAAAGCACAATACTGAAACTCAGTTTGTCTTCTTGTAAGTCTGACACATGTTGTTGGCTATCCTAGTGCCTGGTATCCATTTTCATTTTGTTTTTCAGAGGGTTGTATGCTTAAATCTTGATTAGAAAGACCTGGAGTTTGGAAGGCATAACTTCTGAAAAGGTTATACTTCAATATTTAGAGTTCATTTAAGGGAAAGATTAAAACTGTCTTCATCTATTTGCAATAAAGATTTAGGTATTGTATTTTATATTTGTTTGAGGCAAATATTTTAAGTTGAGAATTTAAATAAAATAAAAAGGAATAAAGTTAATTGAAGAAAAAAGTTTAAATTACAGTGGACCCTCAAGTTACAACTGGCCTGACATATGAAAAATTTAGGTTAATTGGACTACTGGAAGATTCACCTGCCTCTTACTGTATAGCATGTACCCAGTTAAACATCCAGATCATAGGTATTTTGACAGTTACAAACAGCCCTCATACGCTGAACAGGTTCATAAGTCAAAGGTCTACTGTATCTTCACTATAGAATGTATAGAATATAGAATGGGAAAGCTTCTCTATAGCTTCTCTAAAGCTTCAGAGTTTTCCACTTGTCCTCTTCTAGATGGGGTTATGATGATGAATTTATCCCCTTTTTAAGCTTTTTTCCAAATTTCCAAGATTGTTTTTGACAATTCTTCCCCATGTAAAATGTAGGACTTTGTAGTATGTATTAAAAAGTTGAAGTGGCTTTCTGATCTCTAAGAATAAATATACCCTGCTGATGAAGAAAATTATGTTTTGGGGATTTCTGGTCACCTATTTGAACTCTTAGAATCTAAAACTTTGATAATAATCATAGTACTAAGTTATAGAACAGTTTTCAACTTTTAATAAACTAAATGCACCCTGGGAGCTTATGAAAGTACAGATTGGTAGGCTTTCCTTTTCTATCATCCTTTCCTGCTCCAGGATTCTCAATTTAATTGGTTTGAGTGAGCTTGATGCACTATATTTTATTGAATATATATTTCATATACCATATAAATGAATATAAATAAAACAATATAGAACACCAATTATATTCTTGTTAACTCTTTATTTGGGTTGAAGATCAGTGCTCAGAAAGCCAGTTATCAAATTGCTGTTTAATAATGCCAAATTCATGAGAAAGAAATGGTTGAATAAAAAAAGAGAAAATGAGAAATGATCATCTTCATAATTCTTTTCACTATATTTATTATCACAAAAAACCAAAACCTTGCACATACTTGTTAGATAATTTTTGCCAGTTTTTTTTTTTTTTTTTTGAGACAGGGTCTCACTTTGTAGTTCAGGCTGGCCCTGATCTCACTATGTAGCCCAGGCAAGCCTCGAACTCAGCAATCCTCCTATCTCTGCCTCCCAAGTGTTGGGATTACAGGCATGAGCCACCACGCCTGGCACTGTAGTATGTGGTATTGATTGCTGGTGGGCATGAGCGCAGCATTGTATGTGTTTACCGGGGATCAAACTCAGGACTTTGCACTTGTGAAGCAACCACTGAGCTAAATCTCTGGCCAATTTTGCCAGTTTAAACAGTTTCACAAGGTGAAAAGAGAAAGCAGATACTGTTACTTAAGCCACACAACCACAATAAAAAGACGAATTCCTGTAGCTGAGCCTGGGTCCCAAGCCCTATGCTGGGGTGGGGCCTGTAGTTGACCCACCACAAATGTTTTGTTCAGGACCTAGACTCATTACTTGGTTCTCTCTGTCTCTGTCGCGACTGAGGATGAACGATAAAGACATGGACTTAGTTTAACCTATGGGCAGCCAGGGGACTCTTGCTTCTTAGTTGGTAGAGGAGATTCCCTCCCCCCAACATCTGACTCATTTTATCTTTATTCACCCAACCACGGGTACAGGCAATCAAAGTAACACAAGATTCATCTGCTTTCCAACATCCATTAGTACCCTAGTAAACAATTTAACTTCAGGTGTCTTAATTTTTCCCTAGAACCTGCAGTATGCAATCACCCCTGAGTGCAGCCTTTCTCCTTTCTGCTCACAGAGGAGGCCAATTAAGCTTCAATTCTCCTGTGGTCTCTGACAAATCCCAACAACTTTTTAAATTTTCAAATATGCTTAAAGAATGCTGAGGGATTTGAAGAGCTGGCAGTCTTCCGAGAGAGAAAGAGTAATTGCCCTGGTTAGTGACTTGGCCATAGTGACTACACTTGTAGGAAAGAATCAGGAGTGGGAAGGCCTTAGGCAAAAGAGGGAAGGAGGCAGGTGGCAACCTTTGCCAGGCTGCATTTCCAGTGCCCTAAGAGTTTAATTGACAGTGTTGACATTGAGAGGAAGAAATGCCCTGAACAGTGTTGCATGTTCTAAAACTTGACTCCAAATGTACATTTTTGGCATCACTCAAATAATATGAACATATACTATTTATGATAGATTCAAGAGGTAAAGCCTCTTAGTTCAGGTTAAAGAAGAAAAGGTTTTAAGGCAATTTACTCCTAAAAGCATTACTGAATACTTACTATTTACAATTCATTGCACTTGGTAATGAATGTGAGAGAGATGCAAAACCTCTTTCTGTACCATTCTTCAAAGAAAAAACATTTCCAACATAATTAGATAAAAAGCTACACTGTTAATTACACATGCCAATTTACTGATTGTTTGTAATTGAAATATGGTGTCATAAAAGGCTTCACAAAGCCTCGTGACTAAATTCACTTTAGTTTCATAAGACACCATGAATACAAACTAACTTCAAGTAGATATCTTATCTTTTAAAATCATGCATGATTAAATATGCTTTCCATAATGTAATATTTGGGATACTTCTTTTTTTTTTTTTTTTTTTTTTTTGCTTTTTGAGACAGGGTCTCGCTTTGTAGTTCAGGCTGGCCCTGAGCTCACTATGGTGCCCAGGCAAGCCGCCGCGAACTCAGCAATCCTCCTGTCTCTGCCTCCCGAGTGCTGGGATAACAGGCGTGAGCCACCACGTCCGGCATTGTGGTATGCGGTGTTGATTGTTGGTGGGCGTGTCTCCACGCCCAGCATTATATGTGGTTACCGGGGATCGAACTCAGGTCTTTGCGCTTGTGAGGCAGGCGCCGGAACCACTGAGCTAACCCTCCGGCCCTGGGATACTTCTTGTACAAAGAAAACTAAGGCTGCTTCTCTTGAGAAATTCCCTCATGCATGCACTCTATAAAACATTTAGTCAGCAACCACTGAAGGGTAGGACTCTTCCTAGTGTTGGAAGTGTAGGAAGGAATAAAAGTCTACAAAGACTGAGCACTGGCACGCTATATCAAAGTGAAGAGAGACAGTTGAGAAAACAACTTCACAGGTAAATAAAGATAAATGTAGATGGTGATTAATGAAGAAAAGAGAAGCAATAGGTAAAGAATGATGTGGAGAAACCAGCATATATGGTATCCTCTTGGGTATGTGAGGGATCTGGGAGGGGCATGAGAGAAAAGAGTCAATTATTATAAAATATAACTACTGTCAAGTACTGCATAAAAACATTTTAGTTAATGTTAGACCACATATACTGTGGTGTCCCATAAGATTATGGAGCTGAAAAATTCCTATCACCTAGTGATATAGTCATTGTAACATCCCTACACAATATGTTACTTGTGTGTGTGTGTGGGGGGGTGAATTTTACTGTGCTGCTGTCATATAAAAGTATAGCATATAAATTATGTACAGTATAAGATATGCATATCTCGGTACTGAACACAATAACTGCCAGGTGGTAAGCTTGCAACAGATGACTGTTACTTAGAAGCACTATAAGAGGACAAATATAAGCATATATGTTGAACTGAAGAAATAATAAAATTCTATTTTCAAAATTCTTCTCTAGGAAAAAAAACTCACAGTTGATTTTAGTGAAGGACAATGCTTTTTTATTTTTTTATTTTTATTTTTTATTTTTGAGACAGGGTCTCGCTTTGTATTTCAGGCTGGCCCTGAGTTCACTACGGAGCCCAGGCAAGCCTCGAACTCAGCAGTCCTTCTGCCTCTGCCTCCCGAGTGCTGGGATTATAGGCGTGAGCCACCATGCACAGCATGAGAAGAATTTTTAAAATTAGGTCTACATAGGGTTGGAGATTTAGCTTAGTGGTTCTGGCACCTACCTAGCAAGGGCAAGGTCCCTTGTTTGATCCCCAGTAACCACATACAACAATATTGTGTGTGGTAGCTCACACCCACCGGAGTCAGTACCGCATATCACAAATGCCAGGCTTGGTGGCTCAAGCCTGTAACCCCAGCCCTCAGGAGGCAGAGGCAGGAGGATTGCTGAGTTCGAGGTTTGCCTGAGCTACATAATGAGCTCAGGGCCAACCTGAACTACAAAGTGAGAAACCCTGTCTCAAAAAAGTAAATAAATAAGATAATAAAAAAATTAGGTCTACATGATTGTTGTTGCAATATATGCGGTTTGCATGTTGGGAGAAACAAATTGCACTGTTGCCTTTTCTTGAGCATCATCCTTCTAGTTCTTTTTGTAAGGATAACTTTAATTTATTAAATACAAACTATAAATTAACTACAAATAAACACCTTGTATATATTATATGAGGTTCTCTTTTAGTCCTAAGAGGTATTTAAGATAGATATAATTTCATTTTGTGTTTGAGAGAAATAATATGGTTAATGTCAAAGAAATTGGTTTCTGACTTAGATCTGCTCATGCAACAGGGTCATTAGCCTACATAAAGGCCATGCTTCAGAGGGTCAAAACTCAGAATTTTGCATACTCCAGTCAACATGGTATTTGTAGTTTTCCTGAAAAGGTTGTTCCATGTCCTTGCCTCCAAGTATATGAATGGCTAAATTGAGTGCAGGCAACCTAAAAGGGAAATACCAAAGAAGTAGTATAGAAGAACTTTTAGTGACAAACATTTACTGCTACTTTTAAAAAAGATATTACAGGAATAGATTTTCTTTTCTAGCCTTGAAACTTCTGTCTGACTATCACATCCCTTATGTGATTTCAGCTACTACTTATATGCTGCCAATGACTGCTGAAACCTGGCTTCCACATAATATTGTCAAATTCCCATTCCCACATTTCAAGCCTCCATGACATGCCCCACATTGAACTTGCACTCATAAACTACTATACCCTATTTTATGTATTTCACCAGTGGTATTGTTATACAATCAGTTGTTGATGTTTACTTTGCTAATTCTTGACTCTTTTGTTTGTTCTTGGTCTGTTAAACACAGTCTTACTATGTAGCTCAGGCTGGCCTTGACTCACTGTATAGCTCAGGCTAGCCTCAAACTCATGGTGACCCTCTGCCTCTGCCTCCCATGGGCTGAATTACAGGTATGTGCCACCACTCCAGCAATAATTCTTGATTATTTCCACCATCATAACATCTATTATCACCAAGTCCAGTCCAGTCTACTTCCTAGACATTCCATCTATTTACTCAAAAACATAACAGACATTTACAGCTCACTTATTCTGTGTCTAAAATACTTACCTGGTTGTTTAATTGCTATCCTTTTCAAATCAAGGCCTTCACCATTTCTTTTAATTTGAAAAATACATTTGTGTGTATTCCACACACAAAACTTCTAGTTTCCTTGCATGCCATTCACATTTTCCTCTGTCATAAGAACAATATTCCCAAAGCACAAATACAGTATTATAACTATTGGCTTTAAAACACTGCTCCCTGCACTGGAGTCTCTATGCTTACATCTTATAACAGCATCTATTGTGTGCTGCTCCTAATGTCCAAGCATTCTAAAGGCTATCATCTTTTGATATATTGCACACTGGCCTGCTCATCTCTTTGAAAATATTAGTCTCTGGTAGTGTTGTCTTTTGATCCTATCTCTGCCTGAAATTTCAATGTTTATTTTAAACATTACTTTCACTGTGAAGCTTTCTTGGATGCGCCAGGAAGACTAGATCACTCCTTTTACTGTACTTTCAAAACGAAGGGTGTGTCACTGTATCATTTATTACTAAGAGACTGAATATGTAAACAGACAATGGCTAGGGAATATATAAAAATTGAACTCTAGCCCTCAACCTCCAGCAACTTCCTCAGTAAAACACTCCCAGCTTATCCACAGGAAGTAGTCCATGAAGATGGCCTATTAAAAGTCAGATATGTAGGAAGTCACACTGTTCTTTCTATTAGTAATCCAAAACACTAATTTCTGTAACAGTCAGGCTCAGATGTCCATAACTTGAATAATACTTGATGGCTCCTCTAATTTTCCCTCATTGCTAGCTCATGGTCAACTAGAGAAACTCAAATGTGCACCCCAAGCAATCACACTGGATATTCTTCCTTTCTT
>PVIC010013791.1:0-37540 GCA_004025085.1 Thryonomys swinderianus | reverse complement strand
GCAGCGCCACCGTCAGCAGAGACGCGAAGTAGACCTTGGCGCGGGCCGAGAACTCCCGCTGGCTCTCCAGGGTGTGGATGAACTGCAGGGCAGCGGTCGGGCTCACCGCAGCGCCCAGCCTCAAGGGCTCCCGGACCCCGCCCTCCACCTCGGGCCCGCCCCGGACCCCGCCCCCACCTCGGGCCCGCCCCCGGACCCCACCTCGGCCTCGGGACCCGCCCCCGGACCCCGCCCACTCACGTTGATGAGGAAGGACTTGCTGTTGAGCAGATTGGAGAACTGGTAGAGCGCCTGTTCCACCACGGGCCGCCGCGACTCGGGGATGTCCAGCTTGCCGGTGATCATGACGTCCTTGTCGCCGTCCTTGGAGGGCAGGAAGAAGACGCGGTCGGTGTAGGTCTTGTAGTCCAGCGTGGGGATGCCCGCCTCGTGCACATCGTTCGTCTGGTCCTCCATCTCGATCATCAAGTCTAGGGTGGGAGGCCGGGTGAGGTGACCGCCGGGGCGCGGGGCGCGGGGCGCAGACGGAGCGCCGGGGCCCGCAGCCCACCTGTGAACTCCTTCTTGCAGCGGTCGCGCACGCTCTCCTCCAAGCCCTCCAGCTGGGACTTGATCTTCTCGTACTCGCGCTCGGCCTGCTGGCTCTTCCTCCTGCGGGGCAGGGGCAGGGGCAGGCTCTCAGGGCTGCCGGGCCGGCGCACGCCGGCGTAGCCCCGGGGCTCCCGGAGCAGGCCCGCAGGCTTCGGGCGCCAAGCCCGGGCAGCAGGGGGCGCCGCGGCCGCGGGCTGTGTGAGGGGGCGCACCAGTAGCAGTAGACGGACACCGCGATGACAGCCACCATGGGCACGATGACCAGCGGCAGGATGAGGCTGAGCGGCACGTCGCTAACACGCGTGTCGTACTCCACGCGGCCCAGCACCCACTCCCTCGAGCCAAACTTGACCTGTGGAGGAGAGCTCAGTGTGGGTGCTGCGGCAGGACCCGGCTGGCCGTGCCCCTGCACGAGCCCCACGCACAATGAACTCCGGCAGGTTGTGTGTGGTGTCCCGCTTCTGCCGCCGCTTGGGCGGGGGCTGCACCTCTGGGGGCTCGCAGTACAGGTCAGTCTCCGTGAGCGTCTTCATGACGCAGCGCTCAGCGCCCACGAAGGCCTCTGCCTCCTGCAGCGTCATGGCCTTGTTCAGGTTGGTGCCCTGGGGGTGGCGGCAGAGGGGGCCGGTGACTGGCACGGCCCGGGTCCCAGCTCCATGCGGCCGTCTACACCCGTCCGCGGCTCTCTACCTGCGCGTGGATGAGCTTGTTGACCTGCTTCTTCACACCGCCTGTGAAGTTCTCAAAGGTGGGGTCTGCCACGTACTCAAAGGCCCCGGCCTCCGTCCTGAGCAGGGCACGGTGTCCATCCATCTGTATCAGCGCCGTGAGGTTGTAGGCATCCGGCTCCTCGGGGACGGCCGGGGACAGGAACACGACCTTGCTGTCGTTGTGGAACACGTACGCGGTGCCCACCACCTGAGGGCAGACCGAGGCTGGCCTTCTGCAGTCGCCCCGGCCCTCCCCGCCGTGTCTCCAGGGCGGCGGCACACCCAGCCCCCAGCCCCCAGCGGCTCCCGGACTGACCGTGGTGGCCTGCAGGGGTCCAGCCTCACGCCGCCGCCGCCAGGACTGCAGGGGCTCAGCAGTGACGACCATGGCGAACTTCTGGATGAGGCTGAAGCCTTGGCCGGTGACACTGATGCTCCGGCCACCGCTGGGGGAGGTGGGGCCCTGGGTTGGTGTTCCGCTAGCCAAGCCAGGCAGGGCCCAGCCAGCTCGGGGTGCACTTCCGCCCTGCCCGCTCCCCTCCCGGGCCACAGGCAGGGAGAAGCAGAGGGCTTGCTCATCGCGCGTGGGTGTGGTCCGGAGCGCGTCCTGGCCCAGCCTAGCCCTCGGGCTCCCAGCGGAAGCCCTCTGAGCACAGCGGGGCTCAGGACGGCTCCTCCTGCAGTCCAGCCACTGTGATCTCAGCAGGGTCAGCCGAGGGCATCAGAGAGGTACTGATCCCTGGAGAGGGGAACCTGGGAACACACCTGACAAAGCTCCGTAGGGGCTCGAAGGCCCGCAGCACCGGGTTCTCACGGTAGGTGAAGGAGATGCCAGGGCTGGGCACCAGGGAGCCCCCATAGGAGATCTCTAGGGCCACCTCGCCCAGAGTCGGCTGGGGGCCCGTGACGCACTGCAGCTGCTCCCCGAACTCGGTCCTGCAGAGTGCCGGTCAGTAAGCTCAGCCGACAGCTGGCAGACTCGGGGTTGAGCTGGGAGCGCCCCCACCCCCAGGGCCAGGCTAGGCAGACGGGGCGACACCCACACTGCACACGGCACATCGTTGAGGGTCACCCGCACGTCCTCCTTGGAGCCTGTGTCGAGGTGGGTGCCGCTGATGGTCAGCGTGGTGCCACCTGCTTGTGGTCCCTGCTTTGGCTCCACCACGAGAGGCTGGGGTTGCTGAGTGACAGGGGGCACGGGGTCAGCAGCAGGCAGCCCCCAGCTCTACCTCCACTGGGCATCCTTGCCCTCCGTAAGGAAGTGGCAAGGCAGACTCCGAGTCCGCAGCCCCGACAGCCCAGGGCCCAGGCACCTACCTGGTAGGTGAACTGCACGCCAGGTGGCGAGTGGCCGAGTTTCCCGCTGACTTCGACCTCGATGCCCCCAGTGAAGGGCTCCTGTGCAGCCTCGATCACACACACGATGCTGGGGGCACAGCACCCGTGGATGCACTGAGTGGGCACCCCACGCCGTGCCACATCCCTCTGGCACCCGTGGCCTCACCCACCCAGTTACAGGCCAGGGCGGCCTCCTCACCGGGTGGACACAGAGTACTGCTTGGGTTCAAAGGCGCAGCTCCGGCCGGCCACAGCGACACTCTTGACATCACTTGCTCTGATGCCCAGGTTGGACCCGAGGATGGTGACGCGGATGCCCCCGCCCAGTGGGCCAGTCTCCGGCTGGATCTGAAATCAGTAGCCCCCAGTGAGCCAGTGGCTTGGACGGGGTGGGGATGTGTGGAGGGCAGGGTCAAGCGGTGAGCGGCTCACCCTGGTGATGACGGGTGCTGGGCACTCCGAGGTGGCATTGCTGCACAGAGTCTCGTACACACACCTGCTCTGGCCAGGGCACCACACACACCTGTAGTTGGGGTCGGCCGCCAGGCACAGGGAACAGTCACTGCGGCCAAAGGAGCAGTTGTAGAGGGTCACTGTGGAGAGGGCGCAGCGGTCAGCAGTGCCCGTGGCGCGCTGGCCCCGTCCGTGCCTCCCCACCCGTGTCCGGCCGCCCACCTTGGAGCCTGCTATCTATATTCTTGCCGTAAGACTTGACATACAGATGGAGAGGCAGGGTCTCACCGGCGTCGTGGGAGAGCTGAGGACGAAGCCCAGGGGCCAGCGGGCGGCCGGAGAGGGAGCATCAGACACGCCCCGAGGACCAGGCGGGCCTCCACAGCGGAGGGGACTGGGGCCTCTGGGGACAGAGACTCACACGACCCCAGGGCTCCCCCCGGAGGCCCTGAGGGCACGACCACCCCCACAGCCCTGGGGTCCAGCCGGAACACCTCCCTGGAGCCTACCTTTGGGGTCCGGAAGGAGAAGGTCCCTGGGTCTTGCATGGTCACTGGCACTTCGAACTTGAGCAGGTCGCTCCCCACGCACAGGGAGGATCCCTGAGAACAGCCCCGCCGGGACGCTCGGGCAGGCCTCCTGCAAGCCTCACTGTCCCGCCCTCCGGGCCTCAGAGCCACTCAAGTCCCTGCTGCATCTGCAGCAGGCCCAGCACGTGCCCACGCGGGCGTCCCCAGGGCACCCTCCACCACCTGCGCCTGCCCAGGACCCGCCACCGGCTCTCAGCAGCCTCGCTCGCGTGCGCCCAGGGCCCGGCCCCAGTGCAGCCCAGCTCCAAGTGGGGAGAGCAGGCCGCGCCAGTGCTGGCGCCAGGGTGCCCAGGAGGCCTGCGCTGTCGCCGCCGCCGCCGCCCCGCCCTCACCTTCACCGTGTCCAGGTTCTCGCCCTGAAACGTCACGTCCGTCTCGTGGTTCATGGGGATGACCAGCGGCGTGGGGCTCAGGAACTGCGGGCAGCTGTCCTCCTGCGGAGAGCAAGGCGGGCCAGCTGCTGCCGGCTGCAGCCGCACAGGCCCCCCACCCCCACCCCCGGTCTGGGCCTCACCATGTGGGCGCGGATGGTGCTGCCCTCTGGGTTGCGCGAGGCCTCCCGGCACTCGTGGTAGAGCAGGTCCCACTGGCAGGTCCAGCGGTTGCTGGCACAGGAGATGCACCTGAAGAGGGCGCGGGGTGAGAGGCGCGGGGGGTGCGGGGGCGCTGGGGGCGGTGCGCACGGGGGACTCACGGCAGGTTCTCCGCCAGGCTCATGGCCTTCTGGCAGTCGTAGAACGGGTACTGGTGGGAGGTGAGGAAGACGCTGCCACGCTCAAAGAGGAGCTGGATGCTCACCGCCACGTGGTCTGTGGAGGCAGTGGGGTGGTGCCAGAGGCAGGCCGGGACCCAGGGAGGACAGGCAGGGGATGGGCGGGCCTGGAGGTGCCAGCTCCGTGCCCGCCAGCGGAGGCCGAGCAGAATGGGGCTCAGCGGGTGGAGGTGGCTCGCCCGGCTCAGGTGTCAGCTCCAGGGCCAGGCTCGCCTTGCTCCCAGGGGCCGGGCTGCTTCTGCACCTGTCTGCACCGCAGGGAGGGCCGCGGCTCCTCAGAGTCTGAGTGGGAGGCTCTGTCAGGTCCCTGGCCACGTCGCTCAGGGGACAGGGGACGGCACCTGCCCTGCCCTGCCCTACATTCAGGCTGGCCTCTGAGGACAGCTCGACCGTCCCAGGGAGGAGGGGACAGGAGGGGGCCAAGCCCTGGCACTGTAAACAGGGAGCAAGCAGGAGCGAGCCTGGGGTGCTCAGGAACCATCTCGCTGTGTGGTGGGCACGTACTCCAGAGGCTCCCACGGCACCCCAAGGTGCCACCCACCTATGGGCTTTGCGCTGGGCGTGCCCAGGACCGGCCCACAGCTGGGGTCTGAGAGGCTAGAAGCACCCTGTGAGCTGGAAAGGGGCCCTGTCTGGGGCCGGGGGCTGGGCCTCACCCTGGCCTGATGGCGTGCTGGGGATGCTGCTCGGGGAGACGCAGATGACGGTGTCCCCTTCGAGGCGGGCAAGGTGTGCCGGCGACTCACCGAAGAGGCACAGCAACTTGTCGTCGCTGGCCAGGGCTGGGAGGGGGCTGACAGTCAGCCCTACCTGGAGAGGGGCAGCAGCTGGCACCAGAAGCTCTCGGGCTGGTAGCCCCTGCCCAGCCTCGCAGAGGGGACCCCAGCTCCGCTCCAGGATGCCCCGTCTACAGTGGGCCTGGTGCAGGCTGCGAGGGTGAAGGGGAGGCCCGCCTGCTCCTGCCTCTGCCCCGCACCCCCAGCCCAGTCTGGCCACGCACATCTCCCTGGGCTCGCCGGCTCATGTTCTGAGGCTGGGTGTCTGTGATCTCTACACAGGTCCTGTCCCGGCTCCACAACCAGTGGGCAGTCTCCTCAGCCCGCGGGCACTCGGTCCTCCTGGTGCACCTGCAAGGACAGGACACCCTCAGCCCGGCCACCCTGTGTCCCCCAGGTGGGATCTCGGCCTCCCCAGGACAGGACAGCGTCGCCGGGGAGCAAGACCAAGGTGCTCACCGGCCCTCGACGACACACCAGCCACAGTAGGGGTCCTGGGAGTCCCGGCACTGCGCGCAGGTTGAGTAGCTGAGACACTCCTGCACCGGGAGCCGGAACACCTGGAACAGGCAGTCTGTGAGCAGTCATGGGGGCTTGGTCCAGCCGGCCTCCGCACTCCTCTCTCTGGGGGCCCCACGCCGGCGCCCTGGGAGCTTGGGGCCAGACCTACAGCCCCGTGGCCAAATTCAAGGCCACCCGCCAGACTCTGAGCCAGCACCTTCCACCAGAACAAGGCGGGCAGGAGCGGAGGAAGGAGGGTGTGGAGCCACTGGACACAGACGGCCATAGAGACAGGGCGCTGGCTGCCTGTCCCTTGCTCACAACCCCAGCCAGGCACCAGGGGCCTCCCGGCTCACGTCCAGGCTGACCTTGTCCTGAGTCATGGCGTAGAGGCTGGACAGGTTTCCAGACAGCACCAGGTCCTTCTTGATCCTCCTGTTGAGCTCCACGAGGATGGAGCCGTACTCTGTGGAGGTGCCGTCTGGGGCAAGGTACACCTGTGTACGAGGGCAGGCGTGTGAGGCAGGACCTGGCACAGGCAGTTTCAGCAGCCTTCCTGCCCAGGCGTGGGGTCTCACCTTGAGGATCCGGCCATCGGAGGTGCCCAGGAAAGCCACTGTGTGGCCATTCTCGGCCGTGACCGTCACTGCCGTGAGATTCAGGCCTCCACGCTGCAGCACGGCTGTGGCTTTAAGGCCATCGCGGCTGCCCAGAGGGTAGGGCAGGTGCTCCGAGCCACAGAGGAAGTTCTCACTGGCACCCTGCGGGCCAGGATGTCCGCCGTGAGCACTGACCTCAGGCACACAGTCCCACACACGTCCCCAAGACCAAGGGCCACACAGAGGCGCCTAAAGACCACGTGTGCCCCTGCCTGTGCGAGCCTTGGGCCAACCGATCACCGCCGGCACGCACACACGCCCAGGCACAGATGCGGAGGAGACATACCGCCAAGTGGCCGCCACACTGGATGTCGCCATGGAAGGGCTTATAGAAGACGCCACGCCCTGTGTCCCGTTCGCCCGTGTAGCAGGCACGGCGGGCGGACTCCATCCTGTTGTGGACCTCGGCCAGCGGGAACAGGCAGAGACCAGCCCCCAGGCCCCTCCCGCTCCGGCTATCCCTGCTGAACACGGCGTAGAGCACCTTGCCGGCACCTGGCGAGGCCACAGAGGCTGCCAGGCAGGTGCCGAAAGGAGAGCCCTCGGGGCCGCTGCGGTCACCGGGCTCCCGGCACTGCAGGTCCATCTCCACGTAGGAGTAGTAGGACAGGTCGTCCTTGCACATGCGCGCCAGCAGGGTGCGGTTCTGGGCCGGGTGCTTGTCCTGCTGGTTGAAGACAAAGAAGACGTAGGGGCCGTCCTCAAACGCTGCCACGAACTGCTGTGTGTTGGTGGACAGGTAGCCAGCCTTGAAGGTGGTGTGGTCGGAGTAGGCTTCAAAGGCCTCCCTGCCCTCGGCCCGGTCCAGGAGGCGGGTGCTCACGATGATCCCGTTGTCGTGGGGCCCGTTGCCCTTGCCCACGAACAGCACCCGCTCCCCATCCGGGCGCGTGGAGCTGACCAGCCCCACAGTGGACACACTCTCATCATTGCTGGCCACAAATGACTTCTCGCCGCTGCTGTCCTCGTAAAAGAGGAGCACAGAGATGTTGCTCAGGGACCGCAGGGCACAGATGCCCTTGAAGAGGCTGCCACACTCTACCAGGCGCTTCCCGGGCGGGTCAAGCAGCAGCAGCTGATTTACTTTGTCGGTGTACACGGCCTCATGGCACTGGCTGGGCTCGATGGGCGGGGTGCACTTCTTGTTGTCCAGCTCAGGGCCCGTGACAGCCCGCTGCTGGAGGCGCAGGTCGGCGCTCAGCTGGTACAGCGCGTTCACAGCACCCACGTACACCACACCAGAGGCTTCATCCACCACCAGGTGATTCAGCTCCGTCTCACTGCCGAACACATCCTGCTTGCGGGGCCGAAGGCTTGCACCCAGGCCCACCAGGCCCAGGAAGGCCAGCGCCCAGAGCTGCAGCACCATGGCCCCCAGCACCCTGTGGGGAAAGAGAGGATCAGGGGAGCCCAGCCCGGAGCAGCCCTTCTGAGGGCCTCCCAGACCCCCTACCCAAGCTTGCCCAGACCAGTCGGGACCCAGGCTAGAGCAGGTCGCCCAGGCAGAGGGACCCAGGGCCCAGCCCCTCCACATCCACATGCCCCACTGAGGTCTCACGGGAAGCCACTTCCCAGCGCTTCTCAAAACCTTGTGGCTACAGTCTAACCTAGCCCTGGGAACAAGCCGGGCTTGGCAACTGCCCAGGTCTGGGTCTCTGTGCGGGTGAGGCCAGGCCCGAGGCAGCTGGGGCAGCCCCAAGGAGAGGCAGAGCACTCAGGAAGCCTCCACGGCACCCACACCTGCCAGAGCCAGGGACACCACAGGTCGGCCGGCCGGGCTGGCAGGCGGGCACAGCGGGTGCAGGCAAGGCGCAGACCTCCCGCCGCAGCCTGAGCTGCCGTGTGAAGGAGGTCAGGCCCACCACATCCAGACCTGCCCGCCTAGGGCACCCTCCTCCTGGGCACCCACCCTAGTGACGCTGGGGAGCAGCCGGAACCTGGCACGTCTCCTCCCTGCCCAGCCCCGCACGGCTTCAGAGGTGGGACAGAAGAGGTGAGCCCTGCAGCTCCACGGAGAGACACAAAAAGCCCCGAATCCACCAGGTCTCAGAGACAGAAGTGGGGAGGGCAGGGCAGGGCCGGGACGGCCCGTCCCCTGTGCCAGACGAGGGGCGGGAAGGAGGGCAGTAGTGCTGAACCCGAGCGCAACTCCCTGGAGAAGCCCAGAGCAACCCCTCAGCTCAGAGGTGCTGGCATCTTGGGCAAACCTGCCCCCGAGTGGCAGGCAGGGCCTCTGCCTCAGGAGCCCCAGCCCCCCCGGGGCTTGGTCCCCTCCTGATGCTCAGGGAGGCGTGATCCCCAGACTCGCTGTCATTTTCCAAGCGTGCCTGTGCCCGCGTGGCTGGGGTTCCCGTGTCCAGGCTGCCCTGCCGTGGCAGGGCCAGGCCCCATGGCAGGCTCCCTGCCCAGACCCACCCTGTGCTCCTGAGGCTGCTTCCCCTTTGGCCAACGAAAGCCACCTCCTTCCTTGCTCTCATTTCCCAGGAAAACGTTTTTGGTTTTTTCGGTTTTTTTTTTGAGACAGGGTCTCGCTTTGTAGTTCAGGCTGGCCCTGAGCTCACTATGGAGCCCAGGCAAGCCTGGAACTCAGCAATCCTCCTGCCTCTGCCTCCTGAGGGCTGGGATGACAGGCGTGAGCCACCACGCCCAGCGTTGTGATATGTGGCACTGGACACTGAACTCAGGACCTTGTACTTGCCAGGCAGGCGCCAGAACTAAGCCAAATCCCCAGCTTGACCATTTTTTGTTAGCCACTAAAAGTTCTTGGGGAAAAAGGCTTGGGGACATAGTTCAGTTCAATGTTCAACACTGCAGAAATAAAACCCACTGGACTGCACATTAGGAACATCTTCCATGTGGCACATCCCAGTGACAGTGGCTGCGGTGGGCACCTACAGGCGCTGACCGGTGACCACTGCGTGGGGCATGGTGCAGGGTGGGCTCTGCATGGAGCGCCCACCACAGACTTTCTGCTTTGAAATCACAGCAGTTCTGTGAAGGGGTCGGTATTATGGGCCCATTTCTCAGGTGAACAACCAGAGGCAGAGAGAGCTGGTGTAAGGCTGCCCGTACCCCGCCCGCCACACCCAGCCCTGCTCAGGGAAACCGAAGTCCCCGTGTCCTGGCTAAGCCAGCGCTCGCTGCACCGCGGGCTCTGGGAGGGCTGCGCTTGCTCCGACGAGCTGGCTTCTTCTCAGCACGTCCATAGCCTACCTGTCTCTCCCGCCAAGCCAGGGCTTAGGCCCCACAGCGCCTGCTCTGGCCTGCACTGCTCCTCCGTCCTAACAGCCATCAGCCTCCTCACCCCTCCCGGGAAGCGGGAACAAGACAGAACGCTGCCCACTGTGGCCACCGCCAGAGTGCTGGACTTGGCTGGCCACCTCCCCGGTACTGCTGCTTCTTCAGTGAGGCAGACAAGGCTCTGCGCCTGCTCAACCCATGGCCGGCCGGAGAGCGAGAGCACCCGGAGTCCCTGACAGCTCGGACGCGGCGGCAGGGAGAAGGAGCAGGTACCTAACTCAAGAAGATGGTGTCTTCCATCCAAGGCAGGAAGGCTCCACCAGCCCTCCTGGGCCTTAGGGCCGGTTTAGGGAGAGGCAGGGCACGGCGCTGCCTCCCACCTCTGCGCAGAGCCAGTGCCCTCCTGGCAGCCCGTCCTGCCCTCGCCGCCCGACTCCCTCAGCCGGTGTGCTCCAGGCCGCCCGGACGCCGCTCACCCGAGCGCCTGGCTCCCACTTGGCTCCAGCTCTGCCCCAGCCGAGACGCGGAATGAATGGAATGTTCCGGCCCGCGGGGGCGGGGCGGGGGCGGCGCCTCCTCCTCAGGCGGCCTGAGCCTCCTCCCACTCACCCTCCCCCGGGTCCTCAGCACCAGCCGCCCAGTCTGAACCCAGAGCTCACTAGGGACCCCTCGGGCACCCCTGCAGAACAGCTCTCGCCCTGGCCCCGGGCCCCCAGCTCACACCCAGGACGCAAGACCTCCAGGGCCAGGAGAGGGTGGCAAAGGTGGCTCCCTCCCTCTGACTAATGTCAGGTGTCAACAAACATCACCTCCATAGGAGGCAAGAGGTCAGGGAGACAAGACCGCGGCCCCTGACAGCCGGCGTGGGACCAGCCTCAGCACCTGCGGGGTGGGCACATGGGGCTCCAAACCCCAGCCCGGGGGGGCGGGAGGGCCAGGGTCCTCGCGGGCTGGAACGCCCTTTGGTTTCATGCACAAACAAGGTCACAGGTGACTTCCAGGCCAGGCCAGGGAGCAAAGGGGCACCCATCTGATGGCTAGGAGCCCGCAGCCAGGCTGGCGTGGTGTGAGGCGCCAGGCACAGCCGGCTGAGCTTCCTGCTCGGCGTTCCCGGAACGAAGGCCATAGCAGACTTCCTGTTTTGAACTCGGCGGGGGCCGGGACCCCCGTAGATGATGGGCCGGTGGGGATTTCCTTGGGGCCCAGCTGCCCTCTTCCTGAGCGGAGTCTGGAGGTTCATTTCCAAGAAGCGACACGAACCCAGCCTTCCGCCGTGCACACAGCGCGTGGACGGTACCCTGCCCCCACCTCCCCACCCCACAGTCCTGGCTCCGGTGATACAGAACCCAGTGCCCAGCACCCAGCCCATCGGCATGAGACCGGGCCTCACAGGCCGGGCACGCGAGTCCAGCGCCTTCCACCTGCCCATCCACCCCAGCCGGGGCACCCAGAGAGAGCGGCGCGGCTCGCGCCACAGCAGCAGTTTGCAGCCGCTCAGCCTACTCACCAAGGCGCAGTGTCCAGCTCACTCCCGGCTCCGCGCCTGCATCAAGGCTCTCTAGGGGGCAAAGAGACCGTCAGTGTAGGCCGCGGCCGCCAGCTGGTCCTGGACTCCCACGGAACCCCACTGGCTCCCGTCCTGCACCCCTCCAGGCCTCCAGCCCGGCCCTAGCGCAGGCACGTGTACTGGACCCTTCCAGAACAGGAGCTGCGCGTGGCCCTCTCTCCTGTGCACAGAGACAGCTTCCTTTTGTTATAAATCTACTTTTGTTATAAATCTAAGTCCAGGTCCAAGCATCACTCCGATTGGACTGACTGCTTTCTAAACACACACACAGCCGCCCCTGACTCTAAGCACTAGCTGTGTGACCTTGGCCAAGTTACTTAACTTCTCTGTGTCTTACTTCCCCATTTGTGACTTGCAGAGGGAATGCTGTTCCCAGGGTGTTGCAGGGACTCAATGAATTCATTCAGGAGAAAGGGCCGGAGGGATACACTGTAGCACTCAGCAACCCCGGGTAGCCTCTGGCTCTGCTTGTATCCTTACTCCGGGAAACATCAATTCTGTCCCCAGCACCACACAAAGGGAGGTGGTGGGTGGGGGTGGGGGTGTTTTCTCAGCAGGCAGCCAGGCGGCTGCAGGGAGAAACTGGCAGTGCCCAGTGTCACCAGAAAACTGTGTGTTAGCCGGCAGAGCTATTCGAGAGGCTGTGGCGTGGGGACCTCCCTGGACCCTGGGTACACTCCCCACTCTCTACACAGCACGACCCAGGCTGCATCAAGTCCAAGGAGAACAGCGGGATGGGGGCAAGGGGGGCATCACACTGCTCCGCGCTGTGCCCACTTGCCTGGGAGCAGAGAGCAGTCAGCCCGGCCAAGGGGCTGTGGGCACAAGGGAGAGGGCGTCCTTCGGCCCCGACACTCAACACAGCCTTTGTAGAAGAAAGTCGGGCTGTTCCTCTGAAACAGCAGCCGAACCGCAGGCCGGCGTCAGGCCTCATGGAGAGGCGGCCACGAGAAGGGAGGTCACTCAGGACCTGGCACACGCAGACCCTGCCCCTCATAGGTGTGCCGGACGAGCCTCGCCTGAGCCCACCCCTGCCAAGGGACAGTCCGCTGCCCGGGAGGGCCCACCACCGCTGCAGCGCTTCCCGCACCCCTGCGGGGGAGGGCCAGGGCTTGCTCCTCCTTAACAAAACCGGGACTCTCCTGCCCTCAACAGCTGGCCCTGTGAACTCCCGCCTGCCCAGCTCCTGCCCTCCCGCATCCCTCCAGAATCCAGATGAGGCCCTGGCAGGAGGTGGCTGTGGCCCTGGCCAGCGCTGCTCACCCAGGCGGGTTCACACCCAACCCTGCCACTTTCTCGCTGAATCACTGCTGGCTCTGCCCATTTCCAAAGCTGCTCTGGGCCTCAGTTTCTCCACATGCAGCTCAAGGGTAATAAATACCTCGTAAAGTGAGCTGAGGGCTGGGGATTTAGCTCAAGTGGTACCATGCCAACCTCGGACGCACAAGGGCTGGAGTTCGACCCCCAGTACCGCAAAAAAAAAAAAAAAAGTTCAAAGGGAGCTGAAAAACCCCTCCTGACCACTCCTCAGCAGTGGTCACTGGGGGTCCCCTGTGGACAAGGCCCGGACGGGCTGAGAGCACCTGGGCCCCACACCAGATCCCAGACCCCACTGGACAAGGAGTGTCTCCTCCCCAGCCAGAGCTCCCCGGCAGGAAGCTAGTGAGGGAGGGTCCCTGCTGCAGATGGAGCCCACAGCGGGCTCTGGGTCCAGAGCACCCTCCCGCGGGGCTCGGGGGTGGAGCTAGCAGCAGTGCAATCAGGGCAGCGAGGTCAGGACTACCCCAGCGCAGGGTGGGGGCAGAGAGGAACCAGGGAGGGGCCAGGTGGGGTCCAGGCACAGCGATGGAGAACCAGACCATTCCTGTCCTGGTCAGGCCCAGCGGGCACGAGTCCTGTGCTCCTCAGGGGCGGCACCGTGTGAGCTGTCCAGCAATCCACCACTGGGGGCCCGTGGAGGGTCTGCCGGGGCGGCAGGCGGGGGGGGGGGGGCGGCACCAACCTAGGGCGGCCTGCCACAGCAGAGGTCCAAGTGGCCGTGGGGCTCGCCCCACTGTGAAGTGGACACCCCTCCCCCGCCGCAGCTGGGGCCAGGAGGCGGGGCCTCAGCCGGAGACCAACATGCAAATCTGCAATTACCCAGAGCGTTAAACAAATCAGGAGAAACAAAACAGCCAGGGCTCAGGCAAATCTGAGCCTCTGCTGTTTCCAAAACAAGCACCAGGGAGGGGACACAGCAGAGTCTGGGAGTCCACACAGACCCCAGACACGACTGCCACCCGCAGGGGACAGTGGCCCAGCCAGGGCCAGGCAGGACGCTCGATGGAGGCCAGAGAGCAGAGCTGCTTGAGGCCCAGTCCTCCCCACCCACGACACCCCAAAGCACTGTGAGCGCTCACTCTGAGGGAGGAAACCCGTGGACCCCGACCCCGGCTTCTGGCACCGGCTCACCAGACAACAGGCGGCCACCGGACCCTGGATGGCAGTGACAGCGGCACTGACTCCAGTCACGTGCCCGGGGCCTTCCCCGGGACCGCTCACCTGGGACCAGGCACAGCCAGTACACAACCCGCCAGCGCTTACGGGGTGGGGGGGCAGGGCACAGCTCCGCCTCACCAAGGCCGGTCCTGCCGCCAGCCAACCACACACAAGCCCGCCCAGCCTCCAGGAGACCTGAGACCTCAGGTCCAGCTGTGGCACCACCCACCAGACTCCCCAGGCCGGGGCCAAGCTCTTCCGGGGCAAGCGACTGGGGAGCAGGGGTGTGGCTCAGGGGCACACACAGGCACGGCTTGGGTCTTGCGTCAGCGTCAGCACCCAGCCTATGCCAGGACAGGGCCACGGTTCCCACCAGGTAGTGTGTGCAGCTGCCCTGTGCCCAGCAGACCCGCCTCATGACGCATCAACCCCCCCAGAAGTGGCTGTGAGTCTAGCATGAAATGTCGCCCCTGCTCCCCAGTGTCCCCCAGACTTCCAGACCACCTCTCTAGGACCTGAGGCCACCGACGCCTAGGAACCTGTCCTGTCTAGCTCCCCAGCTGCTCACACGCAGCTCACCTGGCAGAGCCGGAGGGCACCTGCCCCGCCCCGTCCCCGGGCCAGTGGAAGCCTCTGTAGATGGGGTGCCCCAGTGACGCGCGGCTCTCGGGCCTCCCGGGCCTAGGGACAGAGGGGGCTCCTCAGCTGGGAGCCCTCCTGGAGCACACTGGACCTGCAGCACACCTCATGCCCCGCTAACCAGCCTGTCCAAGGTGCCAGGCACCACCCCGTCCTGCTCGGCTACGGACAGGCCCCTCCGCTGCCCCTGCTGGCTCAACCCCACTGCGAACCTCCACTCAAGGCTCTGCAGTCTATCCACCTTCACTGAGCCGCCACAGCCCCGGAGAACCCTAAACTTGGCCAACGAGAAGGGCACAGGGAGGTCCTGCTGCCACTGCGAGGGAACAGTGGGCTAGTCGTAATCAGGCGAAGAGTTCACACAGCTGCTGGCCACAGAAGACTCTCCTCAGGGTCTGGAGGGCCTGTCCTCGTGCCCTGGGCCTGCCCCTCCCCACCAGTCCCCCTTCCCAGGCTCTCCCCGGGGTTGGCTGGTAAGAGGCCATGCGCTGGCTGGATGCTGTCTCAGGGCAGCTGAGTCCTGTGGAGACTGCAGCTGGCCTCGACCCAACCTGCTCTGAGTCCCCCTTTGGGGATTTGGTGAGCAGGAGGGGGCGGGGCGGCCGTGGGGGCGGATGAGCCTTGGCCCCAGCCAGTGAGGAGCCGGCAAGGCCTGTAATCTCCTCGTCAGCCTGTCAGCGCCTCAGCGGTCACCCCGGCCCTGCCTCCCCCATCCAGCGGAACCCTACAATTAACTCAGGGCACCTCGCCAAGCCTGGGTGCCAGCCACCACTCACGTGACGACACATGTGCAGGCACACGTGTCTGCAATGAGGACAAGGGGCCCGCCAGCAGGGGGCTTGTCCCAGAATTCGTCCTCAGGACACAAAGCGTGAGCAAGATCCTCAGATCCAGCCACTGGGATGGCGGGTGTCTGTGCTAGGTCAGCCCAGGCTGCCCAGAGGCGTGGAGAAGCAGGAAGACCCAGGCCAGGCCAGAGATGGGTAGGCTGGGCTGGGAATGGGAGGCCCGTCTCCTGTCCAGGCTAAGCCAGGAGCCTGGCAGGCACGCAGTGCTGCTCTGGGTGCTGCCAAGGGCTGGAAGACAGAGGCACTGAGTTTTCCCAGTGAGGAAATGCCTCCCTCAGACAGGGCCATGGGAGCTGATGGGTGCCTGGCCTCTCCAAGATGGAGAGGAGCCCAGCTCCTCCTTCCTGCTCAGCTGGAAGCTGCCTGCTCAGCTTATCAAGGAGCTCGGACAAGCAGGACGTGCCCAGGGCCACTGGGTGTCCAGGACCCTCGGGACAGGAGGGCCACACCCAGGAGCATGGCTTGGCGGGGCTGCTGGGTCTCCCAAGGCCCCCCAGCGCAGTGCTTCAAATCAAGCTTGATGCCAAGGAGGACGCGGGAGAACAGGCCTAGAGCGGACAGGCCAGCCCCCTAAGAAGCCAGGAGGGCGCAGGCAGGCCAGGACGGAGCCCCTCCCACCCCTCACCCACCCTCAACTGGTCCAGCCCTACTCAGATTAGCTTCTCCACTAGGCCCTCTGGAGAGACGGCCGCAGGCGCAGGCGGGGAGCCTGCGGCAGAGGCTTCCTCCTGCCTGTCCCAGGCCAGCCTCTCAGCCTCTCTTTCCTCCACGGCAGCCCCAACTCTGAACACTTGGGTGGGGTGGATAACAGAGCCTCTGCCCGCCCACAGGTCCTCAATCCTCTCACCTAGTCCCAAACCTGTTACCCCCATATCCCGCCTTCACCCCGAAGCGAACCCCACTTGGGCTGTGCTGGCCTCAGACCCCAGCAGGGGCCTAGGTTCAGGGTTCCAAGGTTCCTCGACCACAGAACAGCCTCACCGCCCCCAGGGCCTCAGCACATCCTGCTGGGCTGCAGGGCCTCTAGAAGCTGCCTCAGGCTCAGCACGGCCACACGGCGGGTCTGGGGTCCGGCGGGTCCCACACAGACTCCGATCCCACACAGGGTGGGGCTTGCCCAGGGCTGAAGGCCAGAGAAAGCCGCCCGGATGGAGGCCTAACCCTGCACAGAGCAGGCGGCCAGAGACGCTGGCTGAGGGAACAGGAGGCCCTGGGCTGTGTTGACACAGGTGGCCTCCTAAAAGGCAAGGATCAGACCTTTTCCTCTTCCTCCTCTCGGGGCCACCTCCGCCCAGGTGATGTCTTTCTACCCAGACAGGAAGTGTCCGCTGGAGGCTAGGCCAGCAGAGCTGATCCTGTCCTCAGGGCCTCCTTCCTGTCCGAGGCCCTGCACCAGGATTCAGCTGGTACCAGAATGGGGAACCACTGTTTTCAGAGGTCCGGAGTCCTCAGAGAGCTGAGGAAAAGAGGATGTGGGTACTGAGGCTGGCCCTGCCCCCCAGCACCCTGATGCCAGTCCTGCTTGAGCACCCAGCCCACAGGACTCTACGCGGCTCAGACAGTCCCCAAGGAATGCCAGGGAAGGCTGCCAGCCTCCTAGGAAGAGGCAGAGGTGAGACTGAACCACACCGACATGACCAGAGAGTAACCAGTGACAGGAAACGGCCTCCCCAGTTCCAGGTTTCAATGCCACCTGCCTCTGCCTAGTAGCGCCCAGGTTTGGGCCCCGTACAGGGACGCTGCCACCGAAGGCCATATCTGCGGGAAGCCTTGAAGCAGCTTGCTCCACCAAGGCCTGGCTTCCTAGACTCTCTCTGGGCCCAGAATCCAGCCACCGTCACACGCAGCAGAGTAACCAAGATCCCACGAGAGAGGGTACAGAGGCCCGGCCCAACCCTGCAAACCGGAGGCAGGGAAAACAGGGAAGGGCACGGCGGCGGCAGGGCTGAGGGAGCCCACAGCAGGCAGAGGGGCCCGGGAGAACGGGTTCCTACACCCCTGGGGTGGGAAGCAGCCGCCAGAGCTGCGGGAAGCGGAACCAAGAAGAGGAAGACAGGAGAGGAACCGACCGCACTTGGTCTGGAAAAATGAGAAAAGCTCAAAGGCCTGCTGCTCCTGCCTTCCAGAACCCCAGTTCCCCACTCAGTTTAGGGCACACACTTACCCTTTCCATCCTATAATTAGTCAGAGACCCAGCCCTGCCCCACCCTCAGCCCCACCCTCAGCACAAATAGCCACTGCCCCCAGGGAGGGGTGGCCGCCCCCACCCCTATCTAATCACCAAATCCACTTCCAGAAGGGAAACCCAGGCTGGGTAGGGGGCGGGGCCTCAGCCCCTCCTCGGACCCCACAGGCCTCCCAGACCCAGCTGGGGTTGGAGTCCTGGCCCGCCCACTCCACCCCGGCCCTCCCCAGTGCACTCAGGGCACAAGTCCAGAAGGAAGAAAAACTCACACACTGCACCCTCAAGGACAAGGCAGAAGGCGGGACTGGGGGCACCAGAAGTGACCATGCCCACTGGCACAGGACAGCCCTCCCAGTTCTCACCCAGCTGGAGGTGCCGGATGCCCCTTCCACCTTCGCCCTGCCTCTGCCTGGGGCCGCAGAGGGACCAGTGGGGCCAGCCCTCGAGATGTGGGTACCAGGCAGGGGACCAGACAGGGGGTCGCTCCCAGAACGGCTCAAGGCGAGGCCGCCATATGGGCCCTCTGCAGGCTGCTGCTGGCCCACCGCACACCTCCGACCAGTCTCTTCCGCTCCACTGGCCTGGGCTCCCCGCCTTGGCCTCCCAGTGCTGTCCCCGCATTGGCAGCTCGCACATGGCCTTGCAGGGAGCTGGGCAGCCACTGAACCCTGGCAGCACGCCAGATGGCACCCCCCCAGAGGCCTTCTCTGGCCTCAGTCCCCCTCCCGTGGTCAGGGACGGTTCGGCAAGTGCTGGGCTGTGCCTCAGTGGGTAGCTGGTCAGGGAACCATTGGAGCAAGAGGCGGGGGTGAAGTTCAGCTCTGAAGAAGACAGGGAGGAACCTGACCAGCGGACCCACGCCTCCACTCGGGGCGAGTGACATGCCAGGAGGGGTCTCCGGATCCTGGATCCAAGGGTGGCTACAAGGAGGGTCCTGGCTGATCCAGAGGCTCTGGTGCCACCAGAGGCTTTTCTCAGAGCCTCTAGGGCCAGGGAGGGCCCTCCCTCCCCAACCCAACGGTGACACCTCTCCCGCCCCCTCTGCTGCCAACCGGTCTGAGCGGCATGGGAGGTGAGGAGCTGCCCAGACTTGCCTGTCCCTCCCTCCTGGGACTCTCAACCCACGGCCCGGAAGTGGATCCCTCTCCCACGGCTGCGACAGGCAGCCCTTCGCTCCTCTCGGGTGGCTGGACACGGCTGGATAATCCAAAATAATTCCTTCTTGGCAGGCGGCCGGCAGGGGAGGGGGGGCTCGCATTCCAAACCCTTGTTTTTCTCAGTAACTTCCCTCTGCTCCTGGGGAAGGGACTCGGCCAGATCTCAGGCCTCCCTCTAGGTGGCTTGACAAGAGTGGGGGTCTTGGACCTACCCAGCCCACCGCGAGCTCCTGTCCTCTCGAGAGATTTCTGCGTAAAACACTAATAGCTGGCTCACTCCAGCAAACACACCCATGAGGCCCCTACCTTCCTAGGCGCCCTGCCCGGCATCAGGACTAGGGCAACACCTGGGCACGGGCCCAGCTGAGCACCCCACCGCTGGGCAGCCCTGATGCCCACTCAGGGTGTGCGCAAGGTTGGTGGGGAGAGCTCAGTCTTACAGCCCTCGGCACGGAGGCTGGAGTTAGACGTCACAGGGGGGCTCCCAGGATAAGCGCCGGCCCCAGGAGCCCTCAGAGTCCAGAAGTTTCCAGGCTTTGGGGCCTGGCTTCATTCCCCAGCTTGACCTCCCACCGCCATGGTGACCACAGACAGACCCTGTCCTTCTCTTTCTAAGGCTGGGAAGACATCAGTGACGTGGCAGAACACTCCAGGGCTCTTGAGCTCAGAGACCCCCCAAAGGGAAAGGCAGGACCCCCAAATCGGCCCAACGGCTTGAGCACAGAAACGGCCGCGGGCCTCACTGCGAGGGCTCAGCAGGTGGGCAGCGCGGTCGCCCCAAGTCAACGACTCGCCGGGTCCCAGGAGCCCACAGACACACCCGGAACCGCGACTACACCTGCGAGAACGGGGCTGTCCACGGGCGAGGTGCAGGTCCTCTGCGCCCTGGCTCCCCACAGCCAGCAGTGGGGCTGCGCGGCCCGGCGAGGCCCGGGAAAGCCCCGGCGCCGGCGGCTGCGCGCTGGCCCAGCAGGGACGACGCCCCCGTGGGAGGGCGGCTGGGAGCCCCGAGACCAACCAGGGCCCCACCCGCACCGGCTCGCAGGGCCTCCGAGCCGCCGGCCCCAGACCTCACCCTGCTCTCGGGCGCGCGGACGCAGGGAACTCGGCGTAGCCCCGGCCTCGCGCCGCCCCAGACCCCGGCCCCCACGGTACCTGCACGTCCGCCGCCGAGGCTCGATGGCGCCCGGGCCGCGCTCGGCGCTGCGCTCCGGCCCGCGCGGCTGCCATGGAGACAGGCCTTTGTGTGGCCGAGGAGGGGCCGGAGCGCGCGGGAGCCGCCGGCCCCGCCCCCGCCGGGAGGAGTGAAGCGGGGAGCGCGGGGGAGGGAGGGGGATGGGCGGGGCTGACGGGCGGCTCAGTCCTCACACCCCCCAGCGCGCCCCACCGCCCGGGCGCCTCGCGGCCAGTAGCCAGGTCTGCGACTCTGGGCATGTGCGCCCTGCAGCGCCCTGCGGGGCCCACCGCTGTCCCCATCCCCGTGGGCCTGGGCATCGTCCGAACGGAAGTCCCCAAGCATTGGGGTCTCTGAGAAGGGGTGCTGGCCTTCCCCGCCTCTCCCAGGAGCGCCCAGGAAGGGGACCCTTGGCGGCGGCCTCAGAATGTGTCCGCGCCCTGCACCCCTCCCCGGCCCTCTGGACCCTCAGCTCTCAGCACCAGGAGCTCACTGGTCGGGATCTCGCTGCAGGCCCAAGTACTGGCCTCCCGGTTCCCCACCCCGGTCCCGGACTTGAGAAAACGACTTCCTCTGGTCCCTCCGCGGGAGCCGGGTGGCACGGGTGGCGGCCCCGCACAGCCCCTGGGCCTCGCGCGCCACCCGGAGCCTCCGGCTGCCGCTTGGTCCCCTTGCTGCTCCTGGGGCTGCCGGCGCTCAAGCTCGCGCCCGGCACGCTGCAGCCTGCCTTCCACCCCAAGCCGCCCCGCCTGCTCCAGGCCCTCCTCCCGCCCCAGCCACAGAAGACCCCAAACGACGGGTCTGACAGGGCCGCAAGCCTTTTATCAAACAAGTTAAAAGACAAGCACCGTGTCACAAAAAGGACATTTTAATACCAAAGATGCGCAAGGCCGTGATTGGATTGAGGCCCTCGAACAGACGGTAGAGAGCGGTCTCTGCCCCACCGGGTGGCCCTGCCACATGGCCGCCCACAGGGCTCAGGGACCACAGCAGCCTTCACCTTGTGGACCAGCTACTTTCTGCCCGCCCAGTGTCTCCAGGGCCTCTGGGAGGGTCTCGCCTCTGTGGAGCCAGTGGGCCCTTCCTGCCCACGCCCTGTGCCCTTGGCCTGTAGGAAACAGGCCAAGCTCCCCCGGACTGAGCCCGTGGCTCAGCTTCCCCAGAGGCCACGGCGCTCGCACCCCGCCCACTCCTGTGTGCCTCGGCGGCACCCACGGTGGTCTCAAGGAGCGATGGCTGCCAGGACCTAGGGGCCTGGGTGTCAGGTTAGGTGCCCCTGGGTGATGGTGGCTTGAGACCCCTGGCCAAGTGAGGAGGCCCTCCGGGAGGGACACAGGGTGTGCCCCTCAAGGTGGGGGTGCAACCCTGACCCTGACCCAGCACTGCCATCCCAGGCGGGGCACATCAAGCCACAGTTCTGATGGGGGTCCCTGACAGCAGGGTCTCCACTAATCCCGTGCCTTGTCACCCAGCGAGGTGCCAGCAATGTTGCCACGTGGACGCCAAGCCCTGGGTAGGGAGGCTGGCCCCTTGTGCCTGGCGCCTGTCTGGGTGCTGTGCCACCCTCTGTCACGCTGAGTCTCCACGACCCCCATGTCTACTCCTACAACAGCAGCCATGTCCAGGGACCTACACTGGACCGACGTGTCCACCTCCCCCTCCCCCACCACGCACTGTGCCTACGCACCATGAGTTCTGTGCCAGGCTGTGCTGGGCATGGCCAGGGTGGATGCGCGAACGCATACGGAGTTATGAGAACGTGCTGATGCTGTGAATAGCGGTCTGCACCTGCTGTGCGCGGCGCAAACTACCCCTGCCTTACTACTGCGCAGTTGGCCAGAGTTTCTCCATGGCGCCCCCTTCAGGAATCACAGGGCATACAGCCTAGCCCACTGTGCAGGGCCCAGCCGAATCCTGGTGGGCATCTAAGCCACCTGGCCTCCCAGGTAAAGAGCGGAGGGTCAGGAGGTCCACCCGCAGTCCCCAGCCACTGACGCTCACTGGGTTTCAGCTGCAGCTCTGGTCCACCCACAGGGCGCCCTCGCACAGCCGGCCGGCACCACCACCCATGGCCACTGGACTCAGGGTTACGTGTGGGGCCCAGAGGTGGCACCTCAGGCCCCTACCAAGGAGGTCCACGGCCCCAGGTTATGGGAGCTGGGCAGCCATCAGGCCCGCAGGTGGGAGTGGGATGCACGGGGCTCCAGGAGAGGCTGGGGTCGCGCTGTGGGTCCCAAGGGCCAGGCTGGGCCTGCCACTGCAGCAGGGCCCCTGAGCAGCCCCGGGCAGGCAGGGGTGCGCAGCAGAGGGGCCTCTCCCTCGACAACGGTCGACGTGGGCAAGGTGCCGCTCCTGTCTCCACAGGGTAGGATGGGCAGGTGGCAAGGGGCCCTGCCAGCTGCCTCCCTCCATCCTGGCAGCCTGCTGGGCTGAAGGGCACATCAAATACCACATGAAGTGTGGGCAGATGGGCAACAGGAGGGTGGGCGGTAGATGTGCCCAAGTCAGGCAGGGCTCTCGCCTCTCCAGCCTCCTCCTCACTCTCTGAAGCCATGGAGGGCAGGCGGGGCCGAGGGGTAAGCTCCACGGGCACACAATCCCCCCTAGCCAGCGACCAGGCTGTGGTTCCAAATGGCGCATTTACTGCTGGGACAAAGGCAGCACAAGGAGGGGCCGCAGCCCGGGCAGGGGGCCAAGCCGGGAGTGGGTACGAGGCGGAGGGCCCCACGGGGGAGGCTTGGCAGGCCAGGCCTGGGGGCGGCACACCTTGGGCCATCCTAGGGAGGACACAGGACAGCCTGCAGGTCCTTGGGCAGCGAGCCGATGACCATCTCAATGTACAGCTGCGCCCGCTGCAGCGTCACCTCCTTCACAGGGAGCTGCTGGGCCTGCGCCCGCACCTGCAAGGGCAGTGGCCGTCAGGGGCAGGATACCTCCTGCCGGGCAGGAGCGCCGGCCGGGCAGCGCGGGGAGGCTGCTCACCAGCTTCTCCCGGAGCTTCAGCACCAGGTCCACCGCCTCCACCTCTGACTTGTCCTTCATCCAGGTCTCAATGTCCTGCAGGAACCGTTCAGGTCCCTGTCTCAGGGGCCCCACCCGCTCCACCCGGGCCCTCAGGTCCAGGGGCCCCAACCCCGCCCCACCCGGCGCGCCCCCTCACCGCCTCACAGATGGCTTCCAAATGCAGGGCCTCCAGCTTCTGGGCCATCTCTCTGTGCCGCTGCCGGTACCAGCCATCAAAGTGGGGTGACTTGAAAAACCGCCTGTGGGTGGCAAGTGGGTGGCGGCTGAGGGGCCCAGTGTGCCAAGGCGGGCCATGGGCGGCCTGTGCCATGTACCCACCTGTAGAGGCCCAGCCAGTCGCCCTTGAGAATGCAGGTGAGCTGGGGCCCTGCGTGCTCCAGGCTGCGTAAGAAGTCGTCCTGGCGGAAGGGGCGGATCTGCGGAGGGGTCTGAAACACGGGTGGTGAGCAGGCGCGGGGGACACAGCCCACAGCGCTGCGGCAGGACTCCTTCCTGGGCACGCCCCTCCCCAGGTCCAGCCCTTCTAGGAGTCTGTCCGGCCAGCCCTCCCTCAGTCCCCAGTGCTCAGCCCTGAGAGGGGCGCAGTGGATGCCCAGCCTGGGTCTTCCCTTCTCTGCGATGGGGTCTCCCGGCTCCCACCTTCCAGGGCACGATGCTCTTCTGCAGCGGCATGAGGCTGGCCATGTAGTGTTCCTGGGGGCAGGGGACAGTGAGCCGGGGCTCCGGGCCCTCCGCCGCCCCTCCTGCCCGGGCCTCACCAGGGGAATGATGAGGCTCTGTGTGAGCTCCAGGAGGTGCCGCCTCAGAAGAGCGCTCTGGGCGTCCCACGGCCGCTGCTTCTGCACGCCCTGCCGGACGGAGGAGGAGGCTGTGCCCAGAGCAGCCAGGCGAGCGCCTTCGCCCGCGCGACCCCGTCCCGCAGCCGCACCTTGAGCAGTCGTTTGAGCAGCGCCTTGTCCCGGTGGAGGTAGGCGGCGTAGGAGGTGTAGAGGCCTGGCAGGAGGGCAGGGTGGGGGCTGTCCTTCTGTCCCTCGGGGCCTCCCTCCCTCCCACTCTGCCACAGCCTCACTGGGCAGCACCTGCGCCTCTCAGCCCCTCCCGCCCCAGGCTTCCAGAGGCCTGCTGAGGAGGAGGATGTGGGCAGAGTGGCCAAGGGGCCCGGCCGCCGCACTGGACAGCCCAGCGCAAGACAGGGCCCTCTACAGCAAGGGGCACAGACCTGGCTTGGTGTCAAGGGTCTTCAGCCTCGAGGGCTTTTTCAACTTGATCTGCTTAGGAAGGTCCCCTGCAAGACCCGTCGGCTCAGTGCCCACCGCTCTGGCCGTGCCCGCAGGCTTGGACGTCTTGGGCAAAGACACCTCCCAAGACCCCAGCTGGGAGAAGCTTCGGAGCCCACTACCCAGTCTTCCCCGCACCCCTCACCTGACGTCTTGGGCTCCCCAATTCGGAGGATGTGGGGCCAGTGCTGGAGTGTTTTGATAAAGAAAGGGTTTGTGACTCCCAGGACCACGTTGGGTCTAGAGAGAAAGAGAGGAGAGAGAGAGAGAGAGAGAGAGAAAGACGAGGCACAGAGAAGCTGGGCGGGCGGCACGGCTGGGGCTGGGCGCGGTGGATGCACTTACGGGGCCTGGGTTCTCGTGGTAAGCTCCTTAAATTCACTGTCGTGGATGGTGAAGTAGGGGCGGAAGTCGCAGCAGAACTTGAGGGGCTGTAAGCAGCTGTGGGTGGGCAGCAGTGAACATGTGAGATGGGATGCCAGCTGTGCCGCGACGGCCAGGAAGGAGGCACATACCTGGTTAGGGCCAGCACCATCTCCGAGGACACGTCAGGTGAGGGTGCCAGGACCACCAGGGGCTCCCCAAGAAGCATGAGCTCCCACAGCATCTGGACGTGGGTCAGCACGGGCCGGAAGCACCTGTCAGAGGGCAGTTGGGGTCAGGAGGTCCTGGGGCCCCAGGGAGGTAGGCACAAGCCGGGGAGGCCCCAGCTTCAGGGGAACCCAGAGCCCAGCTCAGGCAGCATGGCGTGGAGAAGGCGTCAGCCTGTGCCTCTGGTCACCAGGGCCCCAGACGGTGACAGGCACCTGGGCTCCCCCTGCTTTGGGAGTGGGCTCCATGGGCTACACGCAGCCTGGACCAATAGGCTTACAGTACCCCCAAACCTGGGCAGGGGCCCAGCCGAGCCCCGCAGCCCCTCAGTCCTGTAGCTCTGCTACTCTGGATCAGCAGCAACAGGCTGATCTAAAAGCCCAGGTCCCCTGACCCAGAGGCAGAGGGACAGCCTCAGGTGGCACATGTCCACGACAGCCTCCCTGAGCATGCTTCTGGAACCTTCCCGCTTACAGTGCCCACACCGGAACACCAGGTTGCCCTTCTGCACAACTTCCGCTCAAGGGAGCTTCACTCATGACAGGTACTTCCTCCCGGGGTAGCTTTGCTCCAAAGCACCACACCGCCAGGACTCACCTGAACAGGTCCAGTTCGTGGACGCTGGCGAGGAGCACGGGGGCTGGCAGCAAGTTCTGAAGGGAGAGAGCAGGCAGGCAAGGCCAAAGGTGGAGGCTGGCACAGGGCTATGCCGAGCTTGCCAGCCCTCTGAGCACCGGGGTAGAGCCCAGCGCCTCCACCCACGCCCACCTCTTGGTCGCGTTGCTTCGGAGGACTGGGCTCCGGCTTGTCCACCCTGGCCGGGATGCACACCTGTGGAGAGCGGGGTGACTGCGGGCCGGGGGCATCTCCACACCCCTGTGCAGTCGCTGTGCAGAGACCTCACCTGGATGACGATGCCCATGACAGGCAGGTTCAGGGTCTGCCCCGGCACGGGCGCTGGCCACTGATCAATCTCATTACAAACTGTGGACACAAGAGGTCCGAGTCAGGGGCCTTCCCCAGGGAGAAGCTGCCGGCCGAGGACCTCGGGGCACATCAGCTGCTCCTGGCAGCCGCTCACCAGCTTCCAGACAGGGCGCCAGCTTGTCAAAGTATTCCGGGGCCATCAGGCTCAGCAGTGACTGGAACAGCTGGACAAAGGGCAGGCGGGACAGCAGCACCAGAGACTGTGGGGACGCAGGGCCCGTCAGAGGGCAGCCGGCTCCACGTGTCACCCTGGCTGTCCAAGGCTGTGTGGGACCCTGCTACCACGGGAGCTGGAGCCGGCCCAGGGCAGTGCACCCTGCTGCCCAGAGGGGCACACTCAGACCATCAGGACACAGCAAGGTGGGGCAGGACCCCGACCCCGAGGGGGACATGTGGGGCAGTGAGGGTCCTGGCTTCAGAGCCGAAGCTGTCCTCATCCTCAAGGTGTGACGGGACCAGCAAGCAGTGAGAGGGCCAGGGACGTTTGGGCTGAAGAAGAAGCGTTGTGCAGGGAGCCAGGCACACGGTGGCCCTGCCAGGCCCCGCTGCCTTCGCGGGACTGTGGGTGGTGGGCGCTCCTGAGCTCAGACTCCCGGCCAGCCCAGGGCCACCCTTGCCGCAGGGCCAGCGCTCACCTTCTGGAAGTAGCCCCTCTTCACAGAGCTATCCTTCACCTGCCGGAAGTACACGTAGCCAAGGTAGTGTGCCGGCTCCCTCTGGAAGGAGAGGGTGTTAGCCATGCCCACTCAGGCCCTCTGGCAAGGTCACAAGGGGCAGGAACTCCTGGTGGCTGGCCTTCAGGGGTGCAGAAGGCTCAGGACCGGGTGTCCCTACGCTCTGGGCCCTATCCTCAGGGAGGGGGGGCCTTCCCGCTCCTGGTACCAAAGGGGGAGGGGGCCCGAGGCCAGGCTTTGGGCCCAGAGGGCGGGCAACACCCCACCAGGGCGGCCCCTTCCACAGGGCCAGGGCTGCTGACGTGGGGGCCTCTGCTCGTCACGAAGCTCTGATGCGAAGGCGGGCTTCGGGGACAGGGACCTGGTGAGGCCCCAGGGCACAGAGCAGGCTGGTGCTTGGGCCTGCAGGGCCCTGCCGATGGGCCTGGCTAGCACCTCTCCTGCCACAGGGGGCCCAGCAGCTCTGGAGGGGCCGTTCACACTTCCAGGGCGCCCTAGGAGGGAAGGGAGCACTCACCACTCACCTGCAGTGCCACAGGGGCCTTGCTGTTGTAGGGCTGGTCATCAGCATGCCAGGGGCTCCTGTGCCCTCCACACTGACGCATGCGGAAACTGAACTGAGTGTCCCCAAGGCAGCCTGAGGAGGGGCAGCAGTGCCCTGCAGGTCAGGACTAGCAGCCTCCGCTGCCACTGGTAGGTGGGTGGACACAGGGCGAGGGGCCTGCAGGGCCGACTCCCCCGGCACAGACACCCCAGAGCAGACCCCAGCCTGAGGGTGGTTTCTCAGGCTTTCTACCCTGACCCTGCACACCCCCAGCCAAGGCCTCGCACTGAAGTCATCACACAAAAAACGCACCTTCAGTGTCCCCGGGGAGCCACAGGCCCAGACACTGGACAGTGGCCACCAGGAGCCGGGAAAGGGCAGTGGGCCCAAACGGGGAGGGGGCAGCAGGCCACACTCTGTTGGCTCTCTGCCCAGGCCATCCTTCCACACGACTCCCACTGGGCTCCGGGGCTCCCCAGAGACGGGGACAGGCGCATGTGACCTACCCCTGATGGCCTTGAGGCTGCTGGCCCGGGCCTCACCCCAGCCAGGAACCAGCATGCAGCCAGGAAGGGTGGGGCCACCTACCTGAGTGGGAGTCGGGGAACGACAGGTAGCAGATGCTGCTTTTCTGGAACACAGAGCCCAGTGAGGGCCGCTCCCTTCCGGGGACATTCATCCACTCCCAAGAGCATGCGGACCTACCTCCTTGTCTGTGAGCCGGAAGTCACTTGGGTACACCAGCTGCAGGGAGACGGGTGCCTGGCGTCACACCTGGCTGCGGGACCTGCCACTGGCGCCAGCCTGTCCCAGCCCTCGCCTTCCAGTGTCCCTCTTCCTCCCCACACCATCCTCCCTGGCCCAGGGCCTCCTGGCTGCTCCTAGGGCCCTTTTCTGCTTGCCCGCTCTGACCTGCAGCCCAGTGACCCTCTTTAACCTCCTCTCTGTGCGCCTGGCCTGGGGCAGGCCTCCCTGCTGTCTCGGGGAGCCTGGGGCCTCCCGTCCTTCCCCGGGCTCAGCTCGCACCCCCCACCCCCGCCTAGAGGGTCTCAGGCTCAGCCCCCTCCGGGTTTGCCCAGATGTCACCTGGCAGTGACCCTGCCCCGCGACGACAGCTTCTGCTCAGCCTTCCCTCCCGGCCCCCGCGTGATGCTCTTCCCTGGGCCTGTGCCCACCTGTGTGGCCAGGTGAGCAGGTTTCTCCCTGGCTCCGGGAGTGGATGGTCAGGTGATACACAGACACTGAGGAGCAGGCTCTGACCAACCACCCAGTCAGAGGCGGGCAGAGATGAGCCAGCTCAACGGAGGAGCTGGGCCAGGCAGGCCGCCAGGTGGGCACTGGAAAGGCCCCTTGCTCCCCGCGGATGCGAGGGGCTCCTCCTGCCCCCCAGCACCCGCGCCGAGGAGCCACCCAGGCAAGCCTCCGATGGGGAGAGCTGCCGCCCCAGGACGACACTGCCTGCGCGGGAGCCGACTCTGCCTCTGTCCCTGCCCGCCTGGCCTGTGGCCACGGCTTATTTTGTCTCTTCAGATGTGCGCTGAGTCTCCTGAAGGCAGGCACTCTGTCCTGGTTACTTCTGCTTCTCAACACCCCGCAGGAAACAGACCGCCCCTAAATATAGCATCTGTGGAAGGTGTGAAAATTCTTCCACGAGGTGGGCCGGAATAGGTAAGTGTGATGGTTAATTTTAGGAATCCATTTGACTGGGTTGGGGGATACCTAGGAAAGCACCCCTGTTAGATATGTCTATGAGAGTGTTTCCCGAAGAGGTTGGCATCTGGGTTGGTGGACTGAGTGGGAGAGATCTGTCCCCTTGTAGGGGCACGGACAGAACAAAGATAGCAGAGGAAAAGCAATCTCCTCCATCACCGCTGGAGCCAGGGCACTTTCTCCGTGGACGGTAGAATTCCAGGCTCTGGTCTTTGGACTCCAAGATGTGCAGTAGAGCTGAGCCCTGACCCCGCTTCTCAGTCTCAGGCCTTTGGCTTCCCGGTTCTTAGGCCTTCAGAGTTGTCCCAGGGTCTGCAGTTTGCACACAGCCTGCCATGGGACTGCACAGTCGCGCAAATCAGCCTAGTAAACCTCACCCACCCAGCCGGCCCACCAATCTCTCTGTGGCAGGTGGGACTGGGACTCAACCTCGTAAGGAAGCAGTCAAGGAGCTGCCAGGCACCCGAGCACCAGCGGCTCACAGGGAGGGAGCTGGGGGCAGGTCGGAAACAAGGGGGTCAGACAGACAGAGCTGCCGGAAGACAGCTCGGTGGGAGGCGGGGCCACGAGCTACACAGGCTGAACCTCTGCCCTGGGAGGAGGGTGGGGGGAAGGTGGGTGCTGGTGGCGGGGCAAGGGCCTCAGGAGTCCTTTCCCGGAAGCCAAAGGCCCCTGGCAGCCTCAGGGCAGGTGCCTCCCCTCAGCTCTACCTTTGCCTCCGGGCGAGGGCCCCAGGAGCAGGTCAGATGAGGGAAGCCTGTGCCCGTGGCTGGAGTCCCCTCTCTGCCAGTGGCCCTGGGGTGCAGGTAAACCTGGAGTTGAGTCTGGCCTACGTCGGGCAGACCACGTCCAAGCGGAGGAAACCTCTAAGCACGCAGGGCCGCGCCAGCCCCGGGCTCCCCGCCAGCCCCGGGCTCCCCGCGAGCCCTGTCTCCCCGCCTGAGACAGGCTGCGCCGGCCATCACTGTTGGCCACCAGCTGTCCTGGGCCAGAGACGACGGGCTTGGCACACATTTCCGGGCAGTGCTTCTCAGTGTGGCCCAGCAGCCCTCAGCTCCACGAGTCAGACCGCTCCCCCGGGTCGGTGCCTGGTTCATGCCCGTTTCTCTGAAAGCACAACTCCCAGAGGCGACGCTGGCGTCCCTGGCAGACTACTGTGGAAGCTGACGTGAGAACTACCTGGCTTCTATCCGGTCAGGCAGCAGCCAGTCTGGTCAAACCATCAACGAGCCAGGCAGCTGATGCACACTTAATCTCAGCACTCTGGAGGCTGAGGCAGGAGGATCACTCTGAGTTCAAGGCCATGGTGAACTATATAGTGAAACCGTTTTTTCCCCCCACCCAAGCATCAAACTATATTTCTTGCTTTCTACATTTTAGGAAATGTAGTTGTTTCTCATAAATATATGTTACACTAATATATAAAGTATGTCTTGGGAGGGGTACCGGTAATCAAACTCAGGCAGGCAGAGGGACCACTGAGCCAAATCCCCAGCCTTGTCTTTTTTATTTTATTCTTTTAGGGTTTTTTTTTTTGACTTTTTTTTTTCTTGTAGTTCAGGCTGACCCTGGAACTATGTAGCCCAGGCAAGCCTCAGCCTCACAACAATCCTCCTGCCTCTACCTCCCGAGTGCTGGGATTACAGGTGTGAGGCACCACGCCAGAAATGTTTTTAGTTTTTTGAGACAGGGTCTTGATTTGGAGTTCAGGATGACCCTGAACTCACTAAGCAGCCTAGGCTAGCCTGAGGCAATCCTCCTGCCTCTGCCTCCCCAGTGCTGGGACTACAGGCAAGAGCCACCATGCCTGGCTCCCAGCCTTGTCTTTTTTTTTTTTTTTTTTGCTTTTGAGACAGGGTCTCACTTTGTAGTTCAGGCTGGCCCTGAGCTCACTATGGTGCCCAGGCAAGCCGCCGCGAACTCAGCAATCCTCCTGTCCCTGCCTCCCGAGTGCTGGGATTACAGGCGTGAGCCACCACGTCCGGCACCAGCCTTGTCTTTTTAAAAGTGAACTCATATTGGGCATCTGAAATGAACAGACATTTCTCAGAGGCAGAAGTTAAAGCAGCTAAGAAACATATGAAGAAATGTTCAACATCACTGGTCATTTGAGAGATGCAAATGAAAACAACACTGAGATTTCATCTCACTCCACAAAGAATGGCCGTTATTACAAAATCAACCAACAATAAATGCTGGCAAGGCTGTGGGAAGAAAAGAACCCTTCTCCACTGTTGGTGGGACTGCAGACTTGTGCAACCATTGTGGAGATATGTGTGGAAATTTCTCAGAAAACTAGCACTAGGGGTCCCATTTGACCCTGCCATCCCCCTGCTAGGAATATACCCAAAAGAACTTAGAAAATCACAGTGGAAAGGCAGATGTACACCCTTGTTCATAGCAGCTCAATTTGTGATAGCTCAATCTTGGAAACAACCCAAATGCCCATCAACTGGAGACTGGATAAAGAAGATGTGTTTTTTTTTTATAAAATGGAGTACTATTCTGCCATAAAGAATGACAAGATTGATTCATTTATGTGCAAATGGATGCATCTGGAGGACGCGCTAAGGAGTGAGATCAATAGAGCACAGATAGGCAAATACCGGATCTTCTCGCTGATATGAGCACCGGTAGATGCAAATGAGCTCTAGTAGTATGACAATCTTTTTAGAATGGGAAATTTCCAAAGGAAATTTGGTGGGGGATGTAATGAGGGGAAGGAATAAATATGATTCTGAAAGAAAATAAAAGAGCATGTATATAGGGGGTGGGGAGGTGTGGGTGGGGATATGGGTAAAAATGAGAATGGACTGTGTCATATATTGGTACAAATTCCCCAATGTTATGTGTGAGTGTGAGATGTATGCAAATTATACCAATAAAGAATGCAATTTTAAAAAAGTGAACTAATATTTTAGAGCATTCTGTTCTAATTTTAGAATAACATAGACAGATAGAAGCCATGCAAACAAAAGGCTCTCTGGAGTCCTCAATAACTTTAAGACTGAGACTGCGCAGCATGGGAGCTGCCACCCAGGAAGAGCCCATATGGAGGGGCTTCTTGGCCACTCTGGCCACAGGACCTCCCAGATGAGACAGAATATCGAGTTGAGTTCTCCAGGGCTCAGACAGCAGAGCCAGGCCCTCTCTTCAGCTGGCCTGACAGTCCTGGGGTCCCGGACTCTGTCACCTCTCTCTAGCCTAGCATGCAGGCACCTGTGTACCCATCTGCATGGAGCCCCACATGTGCATGTGGGTCCTAGGGGGCTGCACACTACAGGCCCAGAACCGTGACTGTTGGTAACAGATGGACTGGAGGCCCACAGCCTGGCTGGTGACAGCTGCTCAGTACTCGATAGCTTTTTGCCTTGGCTTTCTGTAGTTTTTTGAGCGAGGAGTCACCTGAAAGACAGCCCACCCCACGCCTGCTGTGTAACTGCCTTCTTTCATCCTTCAAGGCTCAGCTGAGCCTGTTTCAGCTTTGAGCAGCCTGTCTTTCTCTGGCATCCTGCACCAGGCCAGTGCCAATCTCAATCCTCAGCCAGCCTGAGCTGAACCGAAGTCTGCAGGGGCCCACTCTTCCCCCATGACTCCAGGGGAGGGCTGACAGGGAAGATACAAACCCAAGGAGGGTCATATGACAGCCGCCTCACAGGCTGCTGCCCCTGTTGGCATACACTCAAGTCACCAGGAGCCTAGGTTTCCCCCCATGCTCCAGCCTGTGCAGCCTCAAGAGCCCATGTGTGCGTGCACACACGCATGCATGTGTGCGCGCACACACACACACACACACACACACACACACACAGCTTCTATCATTGCATGCTTAGAATTAACTCTCTGAATGGTTATTTAGGAAATTAGGTATGTGACCCCTTAAGGGAAGGCATCGTGTGTGTGTTTGTAGGTGGAGTCTCACTGTATAGTCTAGGCTGGCCTCAATTCGGGATCTCCTGTCCTCAGTCTCCCTACCACTGAAATCACAGGTGTGTACAATACTTGGCTCCCTTGTGATTTTTTTTTTTTTTGAGACAGGGTCTCGCTTTGTAGTTCAGGCTGGCCCTGAGCTCACTATGTAGCCCAGGCCAGCCTGGAACTCAGCAATCCTCCTGCCTCTGCCTCCCAAGTGCTGGGATGACAGGCGTGAGCCACCACGCTCGGCATGGCTCCCTTGTGATTTTATGGGGGTTGATCAGGACAACAGAAAGTGAGCTCTGCAAACTAAAGGAAAATCACTACCTGTCTACTCAGGCTCCTCCATCAAGCTGTATCATTTGCCAAAAGCACACCTGGTGGCCCAGTGTGCAGCAGGATACGGTTCCCACAGGGTCTGAGTGCCGTGCCAGGAGCCCAGGGGTTCTGGCCAAGAATTCAGTTTTCTGTTTAGCTGACTTGGGACTTCTCATGGCTTCTCAGAGTTCATCGGGGCCTTAGGAAGCATTTCTCACCCACAGGGAAGGCAGCACTGGCTTTCCTGAGGGTGACTCCTCAGCCTCATCTGGCCCGTGGCAATTATGGGGTCCTGGTGGGCCCCTGGGTGCTCAGAAGCCCCTCCTGAGGGTTGGTGAAGCACTTCCACCTATAATGGTCCTCCCTCTTCTGGTCAGCTCCCTTGTCTATGTCAAGGCTCTTCAGAGAGATCATCCTCACTGCACCCACAGAAAGCCTGCCTGAGCCTGCAGCATTTCCACCTATACCAGGAGAAAGGAAGTCTGCCCCGTTGTGGGGGGGGAGTAGTGGGAAGACCAGTCAAAGACCCACTATCTGGTAACCAGAAACCCAAGATCGACACAACAGATGTGGGCCAACCAGGGGCTCACACCAGGGTCTAGATCTGACTCCGAGCGAAGAGGTGACACTGTACTTGAAACAGGAGAAACAGGAGAGGCACAAGGGTTGAACGGGGGGCGGGGGGTGGTGAGGAGGTGACACTAACGACTTCAGCAGGAACGGATGAGATCCTCGTAGCATGGACAACTGTCAGCCTTCCCCTGAGCGTAGGATGTGCAGCTATGAAGGACGATCAACCAGGGGCATGACTGTGCCTGGCTGGGGACGGGCAGGGGTAATACGACAGGGGATCTCTCTGGATATGTAGAACCAGCCCCTATCTCGCACTCGTCTGGACAGCGATCCTGGGGGTTCCCTTTCAGGACGCGACAGGCACAAAGAGGACGTCACCGACTCTGTAGCAGAGACTTGCGGAAGGCATCTGGGGTGGGTTCGAGCGAGGTACAGCGAGGGCAAAGGGGCGCCTGAGACGGCCAGGGCTTCGCGCGCGGGGAGGGGTGGTGGTGAGCAGGGATGGCAGGGACGTCGGAGAGGGCGGGAGAGAGGAGCGGCGGCCCGCGAGCGCCCGCTCACCTCCAGCGCCTGGCCCAGCTCCAGGTCGAAGGTGACCACGCACACGCACTCCAGCCAGGCGGAGAAGCGCGCCCAGGGCACCGCTGAAGCCCGCGCCGCGCGCCCGGAGGGCTTGGGCGCTGCCGTGCTGAGCCCGCCGCCGGCGCACGGAGTCCCGGCGCCCGCCCTCGCCTCCATAGCCGCGGCTCCCGCGCCGGCCGCGCGTTGCTGGGGGACGCGGCGCAGGCTGGCCACCCTTGGAGCAGTCGAGCAGCCGCCACAGCCCAGAGCGGCCCCTTGACAGCCGCGCGCGCGCGCGCCCCCTCGTAGAGGAGAATCTCCGCGCTGCGCGAATCAACGAGAAAGACCTCCGCAGGCTAGAGTAGCCCGGATTGATGGGCGGGACTTCCGGGGGCAGATGCTTCCTGTAGCCCTCTTCCGTGACAGGAGTCTGGGAGTGTCCTCTGCTGGCGAGCCGTGGGCTCAGCCTGGTCGCCAGGTTGTGGGCGGGTGAAGAGGTCTAGGAGATGGCCCCGCTACCGAATTTCATTGTTAATCAGCGCCTTTACCTCGTCCCTCGACGTCCTGGGGCAGCCTCACTCCCTAGTACGGAAAGGGGAAGCTGCAGTTTCTGTCTCCGCGTTTCAGCTGCTCGTGGAAGTCGGGTTCCCTATTATTCAGGCCCAGACTAGGCTCAGTAACGACTCCCACGGGCCAGGGCATTGGAAAATGGCGAACCCCTTCCCCAGCATCTATTCGATTTGGCCTGGAGGTGATGTGACCCAAACGGCCCTACTTGTGAGCCGCAAAATTATAATTGCCTTATTTCATTGAACTCTAGATGTCATTGTTTTACAACTAAGAAAACTGTTAATGGCCGGGTGTGGTGATCCGTGTTTATAATTCCAGAGGCCAAGGCAGGAGGACTTTGCCAGTTCAAGGCCAGCCTGAGACACATAGCAGAAACCCTTATCTCAAAACAAAATGTAGCAACTTCAGGATCCTTGTTACTAAGCTAGGCCCATTTTACCCCCTGGGTTTAGACTGCAGAATCACTCTGTCGTCTGCCTTTCTCAGGACAGTTGAGGCTTTTGTGGCCGAAGATCGAGGAACAGATATGGTAACAATAAGTCGTTTTTTGGTATTGTTTTTCTGTGGTACTGAGGATCAAACTCACAACCTTGCCCTTGCAAGGCAGGGATGGTGACACTAAGCCAAATCCCTGGCCATGCAGAAAGGACATGGGAGGCTAGGTGATAACCTGTGACTGGGTAGTCAAGCTTCACTGTGACGCACCTGTGGTGCTGTCAGAACCTCTAAGATGGGTAATAACCCATCTGGCACTTACTGAGGATGGAACCCAAGGTCTTCACACTGAGCTACTTCCTCGGCCCTTTTTGAGGGGAGGGGGTTTGAGAGCGTCTCACTATGGAGCTTAGGCTGGCTTCCAGCTCACGGTGATCCTCCTGCCTGAGTCTCCTGAGAGTTGGGATTACAGGTGTGTGCCACCATGCCTGGCTTCCCCAGTGCACCACGCCCTCCCAATTCAGAGGAGGACTGAGATCAGGATCTTGCCTTTGCCAGGCAGCCACTGTGTGAGTAAGATACATCCTCACCCTCCCCCCCCTTGCTCTGTCAGATGTGTAGCCAATAAGGCGATCCAGTGGGCTGTCACCCATAAGCCAGGGCTGGTCACTGAGCACTCGAACAGCATATCGTAAGGCCCACACTCACTTGATAAACTTTGGAGCTGATAGGTCATTATATCTCTCAATCACACCAGCAGCTTGCACCAGTAGGGCACATGAGAGTGCCTGGTGATGTCACTGTCTCTGGCCCATGGTTGTACCTGAGCCCCTGTGAAGTACCTTCCCCAGTCAGATGCTATTCCCAGTGGCATCTTCAGTCAACAGTTATAATGCCTTAATGGTATGGCCCTGCTCAGCAGAGAACACAGGGTAGAAAACCCTATACCCATGGAAATATCACAGCAGTCAGGGCATATTTATGTCCCAGTGAGAGAGACAGGGTCCAGTATAGTCTACCTGGCACTGATGCAGGGGATAGAGTGCCCTCCATATTGTACCCAATTATATGGGCACCCTCCTCCAAGGGCCAGCTGAGTCCACTGAGGGCATGATTTCACTGCCACCCTTGCCTCTGTAGGAGTCATATACAAATGCCATCCCTGTGCTATAGGGCTCTACACACCTCATTTTCTTACAGATGGCACTGCTGAGGGTGGTCCTCAAAGCCTGCTGCCCTTGTCAAGGAGTCTGCTAAGTCATTCCCTGGTGAGAGGAGAGGCCTATGCCCTGACACATGGCACACCCACATGTTTTAGTCTTCTCACACTCCCATAAGTCTCAGTATAACTCAGTGCCCCACATGGGATAATGTCCTATCTGCCAGTCTTGGGCTACTCAAGTTGCTAACCTTAGAATATGGCCTAGCTGTCTGAGAAGACATGCCGAGTTTGTCCTCATGCATGACAAGTACCACAGTGCCCGCACCTCTGCCCGTGGCTTGGCCTGCCTGCCCCAGCCTCAAACCAGAGTGTCTCTGCACCGGGCCGAACACCAACTGCTGTCTCCTGCTGCTTGTGCCACAGCTATAGCCATCGGTATCCCAGGCCTCAGCAGGGAGGGTCTTTTCTTCTCTTCCACATAGGGAGTAGGGCCTACTGTTCCGTTTCTTGGCCCGTGTATGTCACAGGTCCTGCTACTGCTTCCAGTTTGGTCACTAGTGAGCTGGGTGACCTTCTCTGCCATAAATATGTCCCCATCATGCCTGGGCCACTGCATTCCTGGACGAGACACACACGTGCATAACAGCCCTCTATGGGGTATGTACTTTGCCCTTCCACAGCCTGCTGGCCGGGATTCCTTCGCAGGTGTGCAGAGCAGCGTATCTCTGCCAGCTGCTTCTCGGGCAGGGAAAACCCGCGTTCAGCTCTTTTCCACAACTGTGACCAAACGCCATTGGGTGCTTTCGTTTCCCCTTCTTTTGCCACAAACTCCAGCCAAACCCGCCCTCCTCCACATTCACCATTAGGATAAAAGGCAGAGAAGGGTCGACACCTCCTCCTGGAATGCAGCTTTTGCTGTGTCACTCCAGGCCCATGCTGTAGCCTTTCCAGTCATCCGACAAGAGTGTGCAACAAGGTGGCTAAGTGTGGAATGAAAGTCTCCCAGGAACCTAGTATCCACGTGTGCTTGAGACAGTTATCTGGGGGTATGCCTGGATCTTATCAATTATCACATTGGGGATTAGTTTTGTCTTACAGACAAGCTAACACCCAAGAACTTGACAGATAAACTAGCCCTGACCTTGTCTTTGTTGATGGCCCACACCTAGCCCAGAAAAACTTCTTCTAGACCGTGTGCGGCAGCTTCCAAATCTATAAGGCAATCAGAAGTTAACAGGAAGCCAGGCGTGGGGACTCATGCCTGAAATCCCAGCATTTGGGAGGTAGAGGCAAAAAAGGTTGCCTTGAGTTCGAGGCTTGCCTGAGCTACACACTGAGTCTAGAGCCGGCCTGATCTACAAAGCGAGACCCTATCTTAAAAAAGTAAAAGAAGGGCCGGAGGGTTAGCTCAGTGGTTCCAGCGCCTGCCTTGCAAGTGCAAGGTCCTGAGTTCGATCCCTGGTAACCACATACAATGCTGGGCGTGGAGACATGCCCACCAACAATCAACACCGCATACCA
>PVIC010013790.1:0-37547 GCA_004025085.1 Thryonomys swinderianus | reverse complement strand
CTGCCTTGCAAGCGCAAGGACCTGAGTTCGATCCCCGGTTACCACATATAATGCTGGGCGTGGTGGCTCACGCCTGTAATCCCAGCACTCGGGAGGCAGAGACAGGAGGATTGCTGAGTTCGCGGCGGCTTGCCTGGGCACCATAGTGAGCTCAGGGCCAGCCTGAACTACAAAGCGAGACCCTGTCTCCAAAAAAAAGGAAAAAAAAATTCCCCAATGTTCTGTGTGATTGTGAGTTGTGTATATAATGTACCAATAAAGTTTACTGAATAATGCAAAAAAAAAAACACCAGTCTGTGGAATTTTTAAATGGTAGCCTAAGAAAACTAGGGTACAAAGATTCTAATTTTTAAACCATTCTCATCCACTGGATCTTTGTATTTCTTGCTTTTGAGGTAGTCAAAAAAAGTTGGATATCCCTATCCTGGAAGTCTTCTGTATGTGAATTTTTTTTTTGAGACAGGGTCTCACTTTGTAGTTCAGGCTGGCTCTGAGCTCACTATGTAGCCCAGGCAAGCCTCAAACTCAGCAATCCTCCTGCCTCTGCCTCCCGAGTGCTGGGATTACAGGCATGAGCCACCATGCCTGGCGTGTATGTGAATTTTTTAATCTACACTACTTTACTTATTATTTTAAATACCACATTCTTTAATGTGATGAAAACATAGCCAGTAGTTTAGAATTCATTTAAGAAATGATGAGTAAGAAAGTAAAAGCGATATTCTTATTCCATGATGTTGCAACTCTAAGTGAATGTGTACATATTTATTACTAAAGTAACATAATATAGGAGTTTGATTTTATTGCAAAAGTTGCTTAGAAATATTGTTTTTTGTATTTTTACAATAATTAGATTTCCAAAAGTATACTTGAAAGTTTCTAATATTTTAATGAATATTTCATTGCTTGGGTTGAATGCTTAAATGACCTAGTATTTTTCCCTACACCATCTCTAACAGGAAAAATCATTAGGCTGTGTGTCATGTCCCACAGATTATTGTGAAATTCAGTCAACAAATTCCTGGGAACAATATCCACAGACCTTTGGGTCAAAACATAAGAATGAGCCATATAAGGCTAAAGTAATAAATCTGGATTCTTTCAGTTCTTGCACCTGTGTCAAGCATTGTCTCTGTTTTTAAAACTGAGCCTCACTCTCTTGCCCAGACTGATTTTGAACTCTTGATCTTAAGGAATCTTCCTGTCTCCACTTTCCAAGTAGCAAGAACTACAAGAGATACCACACATCTTGCACAGATAAAATATTCTATGCTGTGATTCCTATAGTTAAGAGTTATCTTAAGAAGAACTCATTTGTACCTGTAAAAGCAGTTCATCCATATTGCTAGAGATAAACTGCACAAGCTCTGGGTTTAGTCCCTACCTCCACAAAGCCAAATATAAAAAAATGAAGAAACAATGGATCTTTACAGCTGTTTTGACTTCTATGTTTTAAGACTTAGTTCTCCTTTGTAAGAAGAGATGTAATATATTAGCCATAAACTGGAGGTGTAGATTCACTATATTTAAAATAATGCTATAGATACTTGAAATGAGCTCTCATATAAAGCATCTTAAAATAGTTATTTTCTTGGGCCAGAGATTTAGCTCAGTGGTTCCTGCGCCTGCCTTGCAAGCGCAAGGTCCTGAGTTCAATCGCAGTAACCACATACAATGCTGGGCGTGGTGACTCATGCCTGTAATCCCAGCATTCGGGAGGCAGAGACAGGAGGATTGCTGAGCTCCAGGCTTGCCTGGAGTACGTAGTGAGCTCAGGGCCAGCCTGAACTACAAAGCGAGACCCTGTCTCAAAAAAAAAAAAAAAAAAGGTTATTTTCTTTTCTGGTAATGTTTTAGATATCATTTATTTGGTATATTATATTAATCACATATATTATAGCATACTAGAGTAGTAAATGCAGTAAAATGCTTAATAGACAGTCAACTTAAAAGAGCAGCCAATGATATGTCAGTATCTGTGGAGACAGATCAGCTTAAACAAGGAAACAGATCTTTGGCAAAGGAGAAGAGGAGACCAAGAGGGGACAGGGAGAGATGAAGAGGGGATTAAGACATCCTATTTACATGTGTACCAACTCCCCAAGATGAATGTAAACATTATGTACTGCAAATACGCACTAGTAAAATTAAAAGTTTTGAAAAATTTAAAACTTCTGTGGAGAGACCGCATAGAAGATTAAAGGATCTAATTACAGAAAATGAGAGTGGATGCAAGATAATGTACAAAGATAGAGCTGGAAGATATGTGGATTGTGACGTTCAATTTAATGCATAAATTCAAAGGAACATTTCCACTTGTATCTGGATTGTCCGTAACTGTTTCAAAATGTGTGGCTTTTACTTAGCATACTTACCTTTGTGGATACAAATGCAAACATGCTGTTTCATTTTGTATCTATAATTATTATGAAAATAAAAATGAAAGTATATTCAAATGACATTTTAGTGCACTGTTTTTACATACGGCAACTTTCAACTTGGAGATGGTTTGTCTCTGGCTTTGGATTCAGGGAAAGAGTTATAGCTCAGGTAAATGATCTCGTTTCTCTATCCTGCCTGTTTCTGAGGACTATTGTGGTATCACCCTTTTAGAGCTGTTGAGAGTGAAATGAAAATAAACATATGAAGAATGTGTGGTGCATAGAAAACACTGAATAAATATTAATTCTATTCAGATACCTCAATTATAAGTAAATTTAATTTCATTCTTTTAGAAACACTATTGCATTATCTCGCTATGTTTGTATTTCTGTGTTATTCTTCCATACCCTCTCAGTTCTTTTGAGTTATTACAGTATTTCCATATTAGTTTGATTTGGTAAAAGCCTTGAGGTCAGTTTGCTCCTGCTATTCCACCCCTCTTTTCATCAGTTTTCTCTCTAGTCATTCATCTGTTTTTATTCATGCATTGATTCTTTTTATAAAATTTTTATCTTTATTGGTACATTGTATATACACATCATAACATGTATTGATTCTTGTAAGAAACATGGCCTCTGAGGTACACTGGCATTGGCTAGATGGCTGTCCCTAGCCAAAGCCCCTTATAGAAAATGTGACATATAAATGAAGTGAGGCTAGTACATGACATTACAGAATTGCCTGGATTTTTTTTTTTTTGAGACACGGTCTCACTTTGTAGTACAGGCTGGCCCTGAGCTCACTATGAGCCCCGGGCTAGCCTCAGACTCACAGAAATCCTCCTGCCTCTACCTCCCAAGTGCTGAGATTACAGGCGTGAGCCACCACGCCCAGTATTGTTGTATGTGGTTATCAGGTATCGAACCAGGGACCTTGTGCTTGCTAGGCAGGGGCCAGAACCACTGAGCTAAATCCCTGGCCCTTAGCTGGATTTTTTTACTACACAGGCCAAAACTTATATTTTCTAATGAGTATCACAGCCAAAAGAGTCACTGTGGCAGTTCATCCACTTGTCTTCAATAATGTAGCATTTATTGATAACATGGGGCTCAGGCAGCAAGTGTTTTAGGCAAGTTTGCTGTGTATCCCAATTCAGGGGAAGTTTTCAGTGTTCACTTTCATTCAGTCCTCTCATAAATCTCACTTTCTGAATCACCTTTTTCATTGCTCAGTCCCTGTAATCATTCCATCAACTAACTTCATCTTGCTTCTTCTGACTCAGTTGTCAAAACTTCACCACTAGTTAAATCTTTCTGCCTATTGTACACCTGAACCCTTGCTGCTGCATAGAAATGGAGAGAAAACCTACACAGCTACCCACGGCAAATAGGCCTTTACTGTTGTTAGAGAATCATATTTTCTTTGTTCAATCATTATCCCAATTTCATAAGTTACTGTTTCAAACTTGTGTCCTCAATTTTATATGACCACTCAACTGAGAGAAAATAGAAACTAGTTAAGAATTTCCAGGTTCTCCAACCATATCTATAAAATTACCAACTATTGCCGGGCGTGGTGCCTCACGCCTGTAATCCCAGCACTCGGGAGGCAGAGGCAGGAGGATTGCTGAGTTCGAGCTTGCCTGGGCTACATAGTTGAGCTCAGGGCCAGCCTGAACTACAAGGTGAGACCCTGTCTCAAAAAAAAAAAAATTACCCACTGTGTATATACAATGTATCAGTAAAGATAAAAATAAACTTTTTTAAAAATTACCAGCTTCTGTGATGGTGTGTGTGTGTGTGCATGTGTGATAGTCAACTTTCCACCATTGTGACAAAATGCCAAAGAAAATCAACTTAATGGAGGTAAGGTGAATAAGGTAGAACAGTTTGGCAGAGGGCGTGAGAGAGGAAAGCTGCTCACCTCATGGCAACCAGGAAGCAGAAAGAAAGTGGAAGAAGGGTATGGGGGGCAAAACATCCCCTTCAAGGGCATGCCCTCCACCTCACCAGTTCATAATTTCACTGGGGAGATCAGAATCTGTGTGATCCAATCATGCAGGGCTCACAATCTTAAATAGTGCTGCACTGGGGACCAGGTCTTGAATGTAGAGCTCTTTGAGGGACATTTCAGATCCAGATCACTGTTACCAGGGAAATGTGTCTGTACTCCTCTCTGCCCATGTTCCTCTCTAATGCCAACCCTTGTATTTTTCCCACCAGACTTCAATCCTACTCACTTACTCAGAAGTATCACACCAGCAACTCTCTCCTTTCTTTCCTACATCATCCATCGCCTCCTTTCTTCTGAATCATCATCATCAACATTTTAAAAATACTGTCGTTTCTCCCTCCCACTTAAAAATTTTTTACTGCACTTTATCCTCCGCATACATACTCATTTTTACTCATTCTCCATGGCAAGACTCCTCAGAATAAGCTGTACATGCTCCCATTCTATGTTAAACCCCAACAGTCGGCTTTCACCACTATTATCCACTAAAATATTCTATTTAAGATCCCCAGTGGCCCTCATCTTATTCAACCCATCCTCAAATGTATTTGTCTTATAGCCTTTTAAATTGACCACCCCTGCTTGGCTTCTAGGACCTCATACTCCTCTATTTCATCAGCTTCTCAGGATCAATCTTTTTTGTCAGTTCCTCTTGTTAACCCAGCTTCTAGCATACCCTAGGACTTAATTATTAGTCTTCTTCTTTTATCCGTTGAACCTTGGAGCACTCTTTAGTAATCTCATCCATTCGTGAATGTTATATATCTATTGATGGCATCCAAAATGAGCAGATTTCTCTTGTATCTCCAGGTTCGTATACCCAGCTGTTTACCAAACATCTGTACTTGGATGTCTGATAGTCTTTACAGCCTTAACAGACCCCAAATTAATTCCCTAATCCTGCCATTCTAATTTGTTCTTACCACATGTCAATAAAGTGTAATTCTGTCCTTCCTGTTATCTAGACAAAAAATTTGAGCCTCATGCTTACTGCTATTACTATTGCTAATATTTACTATTGTCAATGCTTACTATTGCCTGTATCTACAAGTTCTGTGCACAGAAATGTGTCTGAAATGCACTTCTCACAGTCACCACTGACACCACCTTGGTCAAAATCATTAGCATTTTGTGTCTAGATGTTAATTGATTCATAACAGAGCCTACTGTGTCCACTTTGGCTCACCAATCTGCATAGTCTTCTCTCAACACAGCAGCCAGAGGGATCCATTGTTTTTGCAAAATAGTTGTTTTTAGAACAAAGTGCAAAATTGCTAAAACGCCTCATAAAGCCCTGTGGTATCTGATTCTCTATTTCCTCGCTGAACTCAAAACTCCTCTCAACGCAGAACTCCTCTCTGAACTCTAGCCACTCGCTCCCTGCGGTTCAGCAGCATTGGTCTCTTGTCCCTGAGAACCTCCCAGGCAATTTCTTTCCTCCGATCCTTGCCACCTGCTTTTCTCCCTACTTTCATATCCTCACCGCAGATGTCCATATGACTCCTTCCCTCACTTCTTTACCATCTGACCATGAAACTTTGTCTTATCCAAAATTATAGTCTCATGACTGTAATCCCTTTCATCACGTGGCTTCTACATTATTTTTCTTTCTGTTTAACAAAATTTAAGTGTATGCTCTTCTATCCGGAATGTAAGTTCATGAGGCAGAGATTCTACCTAATGTGATCTTCATTGTATTCAGGATGTAGAACAGAGCCTGGGACCAGAGGGGGTGTAAGTACATGTTGGTGAATAAATTAGTTTGGTCTGAAAGACCCCCAGTAGACAACTCCTCATGTCATGTAATATAGGATTATCTGGTGTTCTAGAGACAGCAATGCTGAGTTCATTTATTTTTGTTGCACTGAAGATGGAACTCAAAGCCTTATGTGTTCCAGGCAAGGGCTCTACCACTTAGCCACATCTTAATCCTCACAGCACTGACTAAAGAATAACAACCAAAAGAAAAACAAAAAACATGGGAATAAGACATAAGAGATAGCATGAAATTGCAAAAAGAATGAGTATGCAAAGATAAGAAGCAGAGGAACAGGGGAAAGAGCAGGCAGAAAGAGATCAGCAGCATAAACCCCTTCGTGGGGATGATTCAGCCATCAGACCCCAGACCATCACGCACTTTGCTAACATCTACCTGTGATGGAGAGTGCGTGATCCAGTCCGACAGCCAGGTGGAATGCGTGAGTTAAGTTGGCAAAAGCCTGAAAACATATCCTGGAGCGCACTAGATCTGAGGCCTAGCGCTCTGTTACTTAGGAGTGCAGAACGGGACTTCCCTCCCATGCATCTTGGCAAGTGCGCAGTCCTGGCTGGTAGACCCGTTGAGGAAGTTGTAGTGGAGAACAAGGGATTCCAGGATTACATTTCTCGGTGAGGCCAGAAAAAAATACTAAGCATCTTGAAAATGTTTACATCATGCAAGCATCTTGAGAATACGTTGAAAGCTGCACTTTTAAGAAGAATTAACCTTGTGTTAACCTTGTGGAGAAATTTTATTCAGGTCTCATCCAGTTTGATTTGCGAGAAGAATCATGGAAAGAAATAATTTGTGAACTGGACTACCACTGTCACAGCCTGGTGTATTCTAATAAACTACAACGTATTCACCAGTCCTGAGTAGTGAAAGCTGAGTCTGTCAGTGATGACGCATCAGGCTGGTGAAGTAAGTGGGACCCAGGACATGGAGGCCCCTGTGTTCCACTGACAGCCTTCTGTAGCCAGGACGTGGCACACACCTGTAGTCTCAGCTACTTGGGAAGCTGACAGAGGAGTCACTTGAGCCAAGGAGTTGGAGGACGTCCTGCACAATATAGAAGGATTCCATCTCAAAAAACTGTTATTCCATAGGTAATGGGGCAGAGAATAAGGCCTTGAGCACAGGAATAACATGGCCAGCATTTTAGAAAATTTTCTCACTGCACAGCATGGGCAACATTGAGAATTCTTTCCATCTCTTTAAAACGAGTTGGAAAAAACAGCAGGGCAACTGTTGTAGAAAGGTGGTAGACTTAACTAGGTTGATGATAATCAGAGAAGAGAATTTAAGAAACATTTTGAAGTGATAATAAATATGACTTTGATGACTGTATAGATATAAGGTTGAGAAAAGAAAGAATCATCTAGGATAGCTTCCAGGTTTCTAGCTCGGGCATCTGCACGGAAGAAAGTACCACACTTAGAAAGAACAGGAAGAGCTATCTGTTATCAGAGAAGGTACTGAGCACTAGTGGACTGGGATTAGTGGAAAAGGGAACTTTTCTAGGAAGCCCATGGAAACTGGCTGAGGGTGTGGAGTCAGTAAATGCTGAAGTTTGAATATAAGCAAGCTATACTGCAACTGGAGAAGAGGGGCTAAAGTCAAGTACTGAAAGCTGAGTACAGTTACAGGACTCAGAAGCCAGAGACGCGAACATAGCAAATGGCACAGAAATGCAGAGACATACATAGAACCAAGTTCTGCAACTGCTGGGCACCAACCTAAACTGGTGGACTTGCGTGGGCAGCAGTGTGTGCAGTGATAGAAGAGAAAGGGCAGCGAGCTGTCTTGGAATAACTGTGAGTATGAACACAAAGTCCTTCAAATGGCACAAACTATGAAAATATGTTTAACACACGAATGAGAAGTCTCAAGGTCAGGTAGCCCCAGGGCTTTTTGTTTTGTTCCATTCTTTTAGTGTCTTAGAAAATAATTCAAGGACAAAGTTCGTTTCATCTCTGGTCTGCCATGCAGTGTCTATTTTGTTCTCAGGCTTATTCTTCTCACGATCACAAGATAATTGCTGCAGTTCCAGCCATAACATCTAGGTGTAAACACAATCAGTGAAGAAGAGACTATCGTCTTGGGGAGATGGTCAAAGGTTCAGTAAACAACTTCATAAAGACCCACATCAAAATATCCCTGCTCATGTTATTCATGAAAATTGAGTTATACGTCCACACTTCAAACACTTGAGAGAAGCAAGAACTTACGATGATTTGTTTAGCCTAATCAGAATTTACTACTTCTGTAGGTAACTGTCACAATCACACAGTACAGATAATGGAGAAAACCTAAACTTGTGTTGACAAAAAGGGCGCGCAAGGCATAGTGGGTATTCAGTAGTTATCCAACAATGCCTGGCATAGTCCTTGACAGTGAAAAACACTTTGATCTGTGACAGCAGAATGCAGTAGGTCCATGGTGTAGCTGAGTGGTAAAGCACTTACCTAGTGCACATGGGACTGAACTATATTCTCAGCTTTTTAATTTTTTTTTCCATTTTGAGATAATGTTTTACCAAATCACTAAATTTCCCAGACTGGACTTGGATTTGCAATCCTGACTCAGGCACTAGAGTTCTGGGGTTAGAGATGTGCACGACCACACTTGGCTCTGATACAGTTTTGATTTTTGCTTCCCTAATGATTGAACATCCTCAATGTTATTCCTGAACCTTATATATTAAAGTAATTCAGTCTCCAGAGAAAGGTGCCACAAAAATGCTGTGCGACCATCTTTGAGGAAGTGGAAAGATAACCATATAGTGGGGAAAAAATATTTAGAAAATATATATATATATGACAAGAAATTTGCATCTCAAATATACAAGGAATTTTTATATATAACTCAGTAATAAAAAGACTAATGAAATAATTAAAAAGATCTGAATTTAAATTTCTAGAAAGAGGACATATAAATAGCCAATAAGCACATGGTAAGAAATTTAACATCATTAGTCATTAGGAAAATAAAAATAAAACTCAGAGTAGCAATGATTTAGAAGCTCAGTAAATGTCTATTGAAAGAAAATTCTGAGGATTAATATGTGAAATATACAAAGAATTCATGAAACTTAACTGTTGAAAAATCAAATAGTCAAGTTAATAAATGAGCAGAAGAAATGAACAGACAGTTCTCAAAAGAAGAAATGAGAATGACAAATAACTACGTGAAAAAGTGTTCTTTAGCCATCAAGGAAATGCAAATCAAAACTATACTGATACTACATCTCATCTCAGTGAGAATGGCTACCATCAAGAATACAAAAGCAATCGATGCTTATGAGAATGCTAGGAAAAAGGAACCTTGCTACATTGCTGGTGAGAATATAAATTAGTACAATCACTATGAAAATCAATGTGGAAGTTCTTAAAAAGCTAAAATTAGAACTATCATTTTATCCCACTATATACCACTCCATGATATATACTGAGGGAATTAACATCAGCCTACTATAGGGATACTTGCATGCCTGAGTTTACTGAGGGACAATTCACAATAGCCAAGGTATGGAACAAGTTGAAATGCTCATCAACAGAGGAATGAATAAACAAAATGTAGCATATATATACGTATATATGTATATATACATATATATATGTGTATATATATACATATATATACGTATATATACATATATAAAGGAATATTATTTCACCATAACAAAGGATAAAATTTTGTCATTTGAAGAAAAAATGGATATATCTAAGGATCATCATGTTGAACCAAATAAGTTAGACACAAAAAGACAAATATTACATGTTCTGCCTAATATATGGAATCTTAAAAAGATGGCAAGTAAAAGGGAGACTACTATTAGACAAGAGAAAGGAAATAAGGGAGAGGGGAGTGGAAGCGTAAGGTGGGTAATGGGGGATAAATATGATCAAAATACATTACTATATACATATTGAACCTCCCCAAAATGTGAAACTAGGGGGAAAAGTGGGAGAAGGGGATAATAAGGGAAATGAATAAAATATGTCATATCATGTACAAATCTGTCAGAATAAAGTTCATTACTAATAAAAAAATTGTCCTAAAAATTTACCAAAACAAAGGTGATTTCAAGCCTAAAAAATCATGAAAGAAACTTAAATGCATATTGCTAGGTGAAAGAAGTCCACCTGAAAAGATGATATAAAGTATGCCTCTAACTACGTGATGTTGTGCAAAAGGCAAAACCATGGAAGAGTGAAAATCAGTGGTGACCAATGGACTTCGAGGACAATGAAGCTGCTCTGTATGACACTGATGGTGATGCATCATGCTGACCTGTGGAAGCCGCCACACCAGCCTGTTCCATCCTGTGTCAGCTCACCTCGCTGGGCTTGGCACCTTCCCTCTGATCTCTAATTCATTTCTGATACTTTTGCTAACGTAAGCTACAAGTCTGTGTCAAGGCTCCTACTGCGCAGCTGCTGGCTGTTGGCCTGATTCACTGAAGGAGGAGTGGGGTAGGCCATGACTGCCACAGTGACCAACCCTGCAAGAAAAGGAGCCTTCATTTCTATTCTAAGCCTGTGGATGCATGGAGGGAAAGATTAGGGATTTTCTTGTTGTTGTTTTTGGTTTTTGAGACAGGGTCTCGCTTTGCGTTCAGGCTGGCACTGAGTTCACTATACAGCCCAGTCATCTAGAACTCGACAGTCCTCCTGCTCCGCCTCCTGAGTACTGGGATTACAGGCGTGAGCCACTATGCCTGGCAGAAGATTAGTTCTTATTTTGAGCACACTTGCAAAAACTGTGCAGTTTTGACTATGGGAAGCCTCATGGAAATCTGTCTATTCTGAGAGGCAAGAACAAAAGGAAGACTATATCGCTTACCAACATCCTTGTTTCTGGTTAAGGCCAATGTATGGAATCCAGCACATGTAGTAGCAGCAGTTTGCTTTCTAATCTGGCAAACTTCTGTTCTTGTTATTTTGATGAATGCTGATTGTGACATTTTATTACCAGATCTACACCCCATTAAACAATTCTGCTCAAATCTTTGGATTTAGCATGATGATCTTTAACCAACACATGGTTAGTTTTCTCTTCTTCGAATGCAGTGGATTCCAGCAGACCTGATCTCTTGCCAGTATTTTCTTTGTGATTTCACCCAGTAACTGCCAGGCAGACACAATTTCTCTCTCTCTTTCCTCATTCTTTACCTACTTCTTTCCCTTGCTTTTGCTTTTCCCTCTCTCAGAAAGCTTTTATTAATAGCATGGACTTAGAGAAATGTACAGTGTATATTCTGTCTTTATAAAAAGACTTTGTTTTTCTTAAATGAGATCATTATTACTGAAGTCATCATTAGAGTGAAATTCAAAGTAATCAGCAGTTTGAATCTGTTCAGCTCTTCTTTCCTTTATTATTTTTCCTTCTTTCTGGATTGCTACAGAGTTATTCTTCCTGTTATTCACATTTGTCAGAATTTTAGTCATATTTCTAGTTCCTTTTTAGTTTAAACTCTCTTCAGCCAGTACTCAGTTAAGTAATTTAAAGTGAACAAGACTGTCTTTGATATATGATCCTAATTGAACACAATCTTGTGTACAACTTACATTCTTCATTCAGAAGGCTTCACGTTTCCAGAAATTCACAACCATTTTCTGTGTGTTCCATCCTTTGATCTTTTTCTTGGGTTTACCTGACAAACATAAACATAGTTTCTGACTCTCTGTTAACATTTTCCCCTGAAGTTGCATATATTTTTCCCTTTAAAAATTCTAATAGTTTTTTTTTTAAGTTCCAGTGTGTCCTGGCACATGTGAGTGCTAATAAATCATAAATAGAAAGCAGGATTCCCTGTCTAAGAAAGGAAGATACTTTGTTATATGCCTGTGGAAAAATACTCAGGGTATTTCTCCATGATCCTTATTAGATTCAAGAGAAGATTCATTTTCTCCATAGGCCACAGTTCTGTCCACATAGTGGAGCCACCTTGCTGGTGTATTTACACTCCAGAATTCAGGAAAAAGTGGAAGGGCATAATAGGCAAGGACTGGAATCTTACCTATGTGGCTGGCTGTCTTTCAATCTCCATTCTTAAAATACTGTTACCAGGATTGCTATGACATCATCCTTTTCCGTTTTCCTCCTTTTCTTTGATCACTTCTCTGGCTCCTTCGTTGGTTTCTCCAACTTTGAACAAGTTTTCAGTGTTGGGCTTCCTTACAGTATCACTGTTCTCCTTAGATGAATTCATGTGTTCCCGAGGTCTCCATTATGTTCCAACAACACAACCTAGATTTTTGTTCTGAACTCGAAACGTGCCTACCAGAGGTATCTCATAGGCATCAACAATTTAACAAGACATAAAATGTATTCCAGATTTCCACCATCCTCCCCAAATTCGTGTTCCTCCTTCAGCATTGCACATTTCACTCAAAGGCAACATTAAGTACTCAATTGCTCAAATTAGAAAAGCAAGAATCATCATCAACATTAGTCTCTCTGCCAAAATGAATTGATCATTTCATGCTTCTTAACTAGTTGTAACCATGAAATCATTCATGCAATTATACACCTACACTTTTTTATTTTTCTTCTGGCTGTAGTAAATCATGCAGCAAAATTTTCAGAGAAGGTTCTTGGTTGATACACTTTCTTAATGCTGTGGTATCTAAGAAAATTTTCCAGTTGCTTTCATACAGAAATACTAACTTGGCAGGGTATATAATTGCTCAAAAATTTTCCCCTTAAAACTGAGAACATGTCATTCCATTGTCTTCTGAAATCTAGAATTGCAAAAGAAAAATCTGAAGTCAATCTGACTTTTTCCCCTTTATAGATAGCCTGCTTTCTCTGTCTGCATGCTGGGTACATTTTTTTCCTTTATCCTTGAAATTTTAAAAAAGTTACCAGAATATGTCTAGGAGTTCATATGCCCTCATTAAATTTTCAGGTGCATTATGAACCTTCTTCATTTGCAGGCCTACTTAATTCTTCAACTCTGAAAAGTTTTCAATTTGTTGCTTAACTACTGTTTCACCTTTGTTTTGTCTAGTTTAAGGTATTCCTATTATGTGTAGATTTTATCTCCTAGACAAGCCCTTTATATGTCTCATTTTCTTCTTCTGTTTTTAAGACAAGATATCACAACTAGCTCAAGCTTCTTTTTTTTTTTTTTTTTTTTTTTGAGACAGGGTCTCACTTTGTAGTTCAGGCTGGCTCTGAGCTCACTGTGTAGTCCAGGCAAACCTCGAACTCAGCAATCCTCCTGTCTCTGCCTCCCGAGTGCTGGGATGACAGGCGTGAGCCACCACACCCGGCAGGCTTCTTTTATTTATTTTTTTATTTTTTTGTAGTTTAAACTGGCCCTAAATTCACTATGTACCCCAGACAAGCCTTGAACTCAGCAATCCTCCTGCATCTGCCTCCCTAATGCTGGGATTACAGGAGTGAGTCACCACAACCAGCACAAACTTTAAAAAAAAAAAGTTTATGCTACTACTTCAATCTGGCTCTGAACTCGCAGCAATCCTCTTTCCTTCATGTCCTGAGTACACTAACTATGCCCAACATTTTATTCTTTTCTTAATTTCTTCGGCTTATTCCTCTGCATCCTGTGAGAATTTCTCTTGTTTTGCATTTAGTTCAGCAATTTCATTTTGTGATGAATCCTGTTTATATGCTTCCTTTAAATAGAAGGCCACAATGTCTTCCTATGCTCACAGATCACTGTATAATTAAGCCAGCACAGCTAATGAGCTCTCTTATGAGATGTACAATACTTTCTAGATGATTGCTGTAGACTACTATATCCATATCAAGGGGAGGCATTTTCTTAATTACTTAGCTATATTCATTTATTCTCAACTTGGGTCTTATGGCCATTTTGAGGGCATTTTACAACGGAAGCCAAAAATGTGGTCTTCCCAAGCTCTGAAGCTGGAGAACAACTAAAATGAAAATAGCTCCCATGACATCTATTACCTCTGTGTGCTACGTCAGGGCAATACCACTGCACAGTGTGCAGCTTCACTGAGAAAAGCCCTTACTCACCAGTCGTACACTACTCTGGCCTTGTTTTATGTCCTCCATAATTCCAAGTTCTTAACCATCTCAGTTGCTTTATAGATATTGTTCTACTCAGAACATCTGTCAATACCCTGTCCCTCCAAAGTAAGCTGAATTTGTAAACAAATGAAGACCTCTAGAATGGATACTTCGTAAACTATGAATGGTATCAGGAAATCCTTTGGTTTATCCAACAGCAAATGCACCAAGCAGAAAATAAGTCTTATAGGAGTGCCTTCTTCCTGACAGGCCGGCCTATCTTAACATCAATTAATACAATTGTTATTTGTTTTGTTTTAGTTTTTGGAGACAGGGTCTCGCTTTGTAGTTCAGGCTGGCCCTGAGCTCACTATGCAGCCCAGACAAGCCTCAAACTCAGCAGTCCTCCTGCCTCTGCCTTCCAAGTGCTAGGATTACAGGCGTGAGCCTGGCATTGTGGTAGTGGGGATCGAACTCAGGAACTTGTGCTTGCCAGGCAGATGCTGAAACCACTGAGCTAAATCCTCGATCCCTCAATTGCTGTTTTGTGTGCAGCAATAATCTCTCCTATATAGATATAAATAACTAAAAAGATGTTTTTACAATGTCTATATATGTCATGAACAATGAAATAACTTTGGTCATCATGTAGAAATAAATCCAAATTTTGACTGAATGTTTCCATTTTTTCCAAGTATTTGTAGTTGTCGGTACACATTACCTGCTTTATTAAGTTACCCACTTAACTTTATTAATCTTTAAAATGTGATATTTGTTATCAAAATAGATTTCTGTGGATATAAGCCATCTCCAAGGCTAAAAATGAAACAATTATTTCATTTCTTTAACAAAAGTATACTTTTTGGCAATATAGGACATTAGAAAAGGTTGAGAGTAAGGTTGAGTTGGATGGTTGGTGATTCAATAATTTTCTTTTTACTGTATTATTTATGTGTTACACATGTATTTTAAAAGATAAAGTGCCTTTGCTTTATGTTTCATTACATATATTTATTTCTTTGCCCAGGAACACAGAAAGGATATTGCCTATAGGAAATGTCAGGACAATGGCCCATCTGAGTCCAATTTTATCCCTAGATTACTCAGAGTTTAAAATAAATAAGAGGCAAATTGTCCTAGGCATGAAACCAGAGACTGTCTAAAGCCTGTCTCCTACTGTAACAGGTGTGCATTCAATGGCCTTTTATTGCTCCTTTTATCCTCCTCTTGTTCTGTTGTCCCATAGAGTCAACAGCTGTGACTACTGTTTGGTCTCCATAGCACCCAGATTCCTTGCTTCTTTAATCTTTCAGCAAACTCATTTTCCTAATGTCTTCATATTACTTCCATTGGTTGTTCTGCAGTGTATTTTGCGCTGGCTATTTGACTCTGAAGCTCTATTTAGTCTAGCTTTAATACAAATAACTCCATAAACTCATGTAGATTCATTCTGCCTGTGTATGTCATGCTCTAAAGCGTTGTAGCCTTTTGATTGTAAATGACCCAGGAACTCAAAGTAAAAGAGATTCTATAAGCCAGACATACATTCACCTCCCATATATTTACCCCTATTTCATTAAAAAATATTTATTGAACAAGTATTTTGTGCAAGGAATTGTACCAGAAAATGAAGACACAGGGGTGATTTCAATGCAGCCTTTCCTATAAGAATTAAAGCCTTGGGCCACAGATTTAGCTCAGTGGTTCCAGAGCTTGCCTAGCAAGCACAAGGTTCCTGGTTTGATTCCCCCATAACTACATACAACAATACCGGGCGTGGTGACTCACGCCCACTGACAATCAGTACCACATACACAAATGCTGGGTTTGATGGCTCACGCCTGTAATCCCAGCACTCTGGAGGCACAGGCAGGAGGATTGCTGACTTCAAGGCTTGCCTGAGCTCAGGGCCAGCCTAAACTACAAAGCAAGACACTGTCTCAAAAAAAAAAAAAAAGTATTAATGGGCCGGAGGGTTAGCTCAGTGGTTCCGGCGCCTGCCTCACAAGCGCAAGGTCCTGAGTTCAATCTCCGGTAACCACATACAATGCTGGGCATGGAGACTCATGCCCACCAACAATCGATACCACATACCACAGTGCAGGGCGTGGTGGCTCACACCTGTAATCCCAGCACTTGGGAGGCAGAGGCAGGAGGATTGCTGAGGTTCCAGGCTTGCCTGGGCTACATAGTGAGCTCAGAGCCAGCCTGAACCACAAAGCGCGACCCTGTCTCAAAAAAAAAAAAAAAGTATTAAAGCCTTACAGTACAGAAAAACATAGTAAGAGAAATTAGTATAAAATATTAAAAAGAATTGAAGATAACTATAGGATCAAAGCAAAGTGCAAATTAGTGTCAAAAAATTTCCCAGAAGAAATGAAATTTCAGTGAGGATCTATCTAAAGGATATAAGGAATTAACTTCACTGAAGACTCTAGAGAAGATATCTCAGGTAAAGGGTTCAGTATTTCAAAAGGCATAAATCCTTGCAGTAATATGGCTTATTGGGTAAATTATCAGTACTTCCCATTGTCTAGATGAGCACAGTAAAAAGAAGTTTATAGAGAAAGGGAGTAGGACAACTATGCTAAGAAGACAATGAGGACCCACAAAAGTGTTGTAAGTAGTGGTGTGGTACAATCAAAACGGAGTACTAGATGGGTCACTGCTATAGTTTGTTGTGTGGAAAGCTTACTGCTCAGTGAGAAGGCAGGAGGGGGTAGACCTTTAAAAGATAGAGCCTACTAGAAAACCCTTAGGCCAACTAAGGGTGTGCCCTCAGAAAAAGCCACGGAGCCCCAGTCTCTCGTTGCCTTCTTGTTTCTCTACATGATCTCTTCCTGATACCTGTGCTCCTACCATAATGCAACACAGCCTCAAGGACCCTTACCAGAGCTGACCTGAAGCTGGTTCCTTGCTCTTGGACTTCCAAAACTGTAAAGGAAATAAACTTATTTTATTTCTAGAGTAGGCTTTCCTAAGAGATTTTGTTATAATAATGCATAGATAACTAACATAGTCATGATCCAGTGAGAGATAATGGTAAACCAGGCCAAGGCACTGTAGGGAGTGAGGAAGACATACTACAGAATAATATGAATTGAAGGGTATCCAGATGTGCTGGTATAAACCTGTAATCTCAGCTATTTGTGAGGCTGAGGCAGAAGCATGGCAAAGTTGAGGCCAGCCTAGGTTATACAGCAAGATCTTGCATCAGAATAAAAAATTTTCTGAAATGGGAGAATGTACCTTAGTGGAAGAACACACCTAATTTCAATCCCTGGTACTACTCACACGCACACACACACACACACACACACACACACACACACAGAGTGAGAGAGAGAGAGAGAGAGAGAGAGAGAGAGAGAGAGATACAAATTAGAGACAGACAGAAACAGAAACAAAGACAAAAGGAAGGTGGAATTGTTAGTACATGTAACTGTGATATAAAATGGGGAGTGCTATAGTAGTAGTACAGACAAAATACTATCTAGTAGAGAAAACAAATTTTGTGCTTTTTTTTAATGAGTTGGAAATATTCTACAAAAAAGATGAGCTTTGGTTAACCTGAGCAGAAGAAAGGACATGTACAAAGACACAAACAAATGAAAGGAATTGTCTGTTCCAGTAGTGGCTTGTGTAAATGCTCTCAGCAACAGAACGCTTCTTCCCACTGAAATTTTTCCCTAAACCTCAACATTTGATCCAGCACAAGGGATGAACCATTCCTCAGGTAGCTTCCATATCTGGCTAAATATTTCCTTGTTTGTAGAAGCCTGGAGCAGTCTGCCCTGGGGAGCCCAGCCGAAATGCTGCTGGGGAACTTTGTCTACTTCGACCAGATCACTGAGCTGGACTAACAGTGGGGACCAGGCTACTTAAAAAGAAATCACATTAGCTTCCTCTGAGTTGTCTTGATCCAGAGTTTCTTCGAGTTGAAGCTGTATGTCACGTCCTACCTAAAACAATGCCAGTCATAGGTCTGGAAGCAGATGCAGTAAGCCTGAATATTGAAATAAGCCACCACCAGTTTAAAGCACCCTCAAGAACTCTATTCCAGCCTTGAGATGAAGAGGAAGTGAAGAAAACAGGCAAATGGGTAACTCTGTGGCTCTCATGCCCCACCTTTCTGTTCGGAATTTCTTTGTTCAAAGGACCAGTAGCACGTCTGTAACCCCCCAATTTGTCTCTTTAGTATAAACTTTAAGTAAATGAATTTCTTGTCCTTAGGTTGTGTGCAGTGTAAACATGTGAGTTCAAGGTTGAGAATATGAGCTTGGAGGTCCTGTGTCACACTGTCTCACCAGACTTTTTAAAAATCCTGTTACTGCCTCTGAGTGGGGCAATTCCTTCCTCCTTAACTCCAGTACTCTGCTTTTCATACTGCTCTGCCCTTTCATTCAATATTCTTCAAAGTGGGTGTGCTTACTTCTAAGGCACATAAAGATAAGACCTGAGGGCAAGGTATTCTTTGGCTGTTTATTTGTGTTTAATCAATTTTTAAATTCATTAAGTCCTGTTTTGTACACTTTCCTAAATTCGATTTGGATGACATTTCTGATGCTTCTGTTTCCCACCTTCTTCTGCCCCACTTTGGGGAAAAAAAGGCAAACTTCAAATTTATCTCAGAGCTTAATTAGGTTCCTGACCCCAGTGTGGAAAGCTTTTGAAGCACCTAACTAGGGACCATGGGGAGGCCTGGTGTTGAGACTGAGAAAGTGCATTACTCTGAGGATGGGCTAACACAGCTTTTTGCAAAGGCAAGTAGTTTTTCATGCCTTGCTTTTAAACAAATCAGAGGAGGTATTGCTTAAAATGGCATTTGATAGATCACAATATATAAATCTATGACGGATCACTATGTAATATTTGGTATGTATTTTAGAAAATGCTCAATTGAATAATACTGTTTAAAGTATATTCTCTTTTGTTCCTATTCTCTTTTGTTACTTATAAGAACAGTATTTCCCAACACTTAAACTAAAAGTGCTGAATTTGCCCAGGTGTGGTGCCTCACATCTATAATCCCAGTATTCAGGAAGGCTAAGGCAGGAGAATCAGCATATTTCAAGGCCAGCTTGGGCTACATAGTGAATTCATGCCACTCTGAACTACATAGCAAGACCCAGTGTCAAAAAAAAAAAATGGGGCCAGAAATTTAGCTCAGTTTTTCCCACACCTACCTAGCAAGCGCAAGGTCTTGAGTTCGATCCTGATAACCACATAAAACAATACCCAGCATGGTGACTCACACCCACCAGCAATCAGTACCACATACCATAATGCCAGGCATGGTGGTTCATATTTGTAATCCCAGAACTCAGAAGGCAGGGAGGCAGAGGCAGGAGGATTGCTGCAAGTTCGAGGCTTGCCTGGGTTACACAGTGAGTTCAGGGCCAGCCTGAACTACAAAGCAAGACCCTGTCTCAAAAAAAAATGATTAATTTGGTCTGATTCTAACAGTAAGTAATGTTCAACCCCAAATATTTGAACTACTTATTAAAAAATAAAATCCCCTGGGCCAGAGATTTAGCTCAGTGGTTCCAGTGCCTGCCTAGCAAGCTCAATATCAGTAACCACATACAACAATGTAGGGTGTAGTGACTCACACCCACCAGCAATCAGTACTACACACCACCATGCCAGGCGTGGTATCTCAAACCTGTAATCCCAGCACTAGAGAGACAGGGCTACAGAGTGAGCTCAGGGCCAGCCAGAACTACAAAGCAAGACCCTGTCTCAAAAAATGAAATGAAAAAAAAAAGAGAAATGAAGTGAAATAAAATGAAATGAAATAAAATAAAATCCCTTGCCACTACATTGATATATATTCCCATACTATGCTATTTTGTTTATTAATTATAAATATAATATGTTTGTGTTATTTTCATTAACCATGTGCTGGTCATAATGAAAACAGTCCCATAGACATAGAGCCTTCCAGCCACAGGAAATAAGGATTCTTTTACAATGTAAGTTTATACATATTTTTATGGCAGAGCTTAGGAGGTGATGACCAGAGACTTTCACGAATAAAAATTACATTAGTGTAAAATTCTGTGGAATGAGTAGAATGAAAATATAAGATCAAGAGAAAAATTAGACTATAAAATTTTTGGCTGTTCCAAAGGAGTTTATGTATCTTTTAAATGTATACTAGTGGATATTACACTGCTATAGTAATTGGTTCCACTGAATATATTTATTTTCAAATACCAGTATTTGCAATATGCCAGATATTACATCATGAACAATATGTAATCTCTCATAAATTCCTCCATTTAAAGTTATTAGATGTCAGCTTTAATATACGTTATGGAGCATATAGCTTTTCCAGAATTCTTTTAGAGGTTATACAAGTAAAAGCTTTTGAAGACTACTGACTTTGGTGGAGAATTCACGGGGGCCATTTTAACCAACCTTCAGTTTGAGAGTTCTGGTTTCCAAGAGTTCTCAAGGGCAAAGTAAACTGGAGCCACTGTGTCACTAAATTATTCTTTTTGCAAGCCAGAAGTGGAGATTCTTCTTAGGCCAGACACAAGGCCTCTCTCATTAGCTGAACCCCACTTGTACTTTTACTCCCCTAAGTGTCCCCCTCTGCCGGCTCTCCCTCCCTCCCGTCTCCTGAGTCAGACTTTCAACAATGCTTCTTTCTCCCTTTGTCTCACTATACATACACCATTAATTAAGGACAGGATAAATTCAAACGAGCTATAAATTGATAATCAGAAGCAAAAGAGAGAGAGAGAGATTGAAGGTCTGAGAAATATTCCCAACCAGCTGCGGTGAGCGTGAGCTACTGAGGACACACAGCTGCCCACCAAGGAGGGCATGCCTCTGTCTGGAATGGTCCCCTAGCTAGAGACCTGGTCAGGCCTCCAACAAGCTGTCCTCTGACACAAGAGGGACCGGCACTACTGTGGAGCGGATGCCCCAGCACCGTCTCCTGTGTCCTTCCCAGCTGTAGGCCATGCACCCTTCTCCCCTACCTGCTGGTTCTAGCCGGTCCTTTTTGCCCTCAAAGACCTGTTCTGAATATGTACTCTAAAAATCTGTTGAAGTAGATTGTCTCATCCCATGACCAGCCCTTATGATCTCGGACAGTAGTAGCTGTGACTTCAGCCACCCCAATAGCTGTTCACTGCCTCATCCCTCACTGTCACACGTGGATTTAGCCGGCTTTGGGCCCAGGGAGCAAGAGCACAGGGAACAATCCAATACTTGTGATGGGTTTGTTCATTCAGTCACTCAATCATTCTTTTAAAAATACTGATGAAGTACTCCCTTTCTATCAGGGTCTATTCTAGGCTCCCAGGAAATGTCAAATAAATATCCCTGTCCTTGAGGAGCACATTCCACCAAAGATAAACATACAATCAACAGAGTGAATTGTATTTGAAAGAAGTTCTGTTAAAAAAAAAAAAAGGCAAGAGCGGGGCGTGGTGGCTCACACCTGTAATCCCAGCACTCGGGAGGCAGAGGCAGGAGGATTGCTGAGTTCGAGGCTTGCCTGGGCTACATAGTGAGCTCAGAGCCAGCCTGAACTACAAAGAGAGACCCTGTCTCAAAAAAAAAAAAAGGCAAGAGTAGAGTAAGAAAAATTGAGACCACTAAAGATAGGTGGAGGGGGCCGCATACGCACATAGGGCTTTCAGATTAATTTAATGCAAAATAATCAAATATTCATTACAATGCTTTTAAAAATATACTTTATTTTTAGAGCAGTTGAGGTTATCAGCAAAACTGAGCAGCAACTATAGAAATTTCCCCCTGTACCTACACAGGCACAGCTTCCTCTACTGTCAACATTCCCCACCAGAGAAGAGCATTGGTCACAGCTGACGAGTACATGTGGACACACCATCATCACCCGTAACTCACAGTGCGCATGAATTCACTGGTGTCAAAGCCTCTCTCTGTACTCCACCCACTCACCATCCTTCACTCCGAACACTGATGATCACTGATCTTTTACTGTCTCCACAGCTCTACCTTTCCCAGAGTATCATATGGTTAGCATCATACAGGATGTAGACTTTCCAGATCAGTTTCCTCCACTTTATGGTATGTACTTAAGTTTATCCATAGCCTTCATGGCTTAATATTTTTGTTTTCTTTTGCTTTGCAGTGCCAGAGTGGAACCCAGGGTCGAGGACATATTAGTAAGTGCACTACCACTGAGCCACACACCTCGCCCTTGAAATCTCTTTTCTTTTTAGCATTGGATACTATTCTATAATGTGAACATGTCTTTTTGTATGCCTTGTGATTTTTTTTCTTAGTAGTGGACCTGATGTACAAAAGGAACTGCCGAGCATAGATCTTTAGCTCTGTGGTGTGAGATGCACTAGGAAGGAAAACATCCTATAGCTGTAGCTGTATGATTCCATCAAAGGCTCATTGTGAGTCCCTGGCTCTGCGATGTGAACTTCATAACTGCTCTCTGTCATTCCTACTCCCAGCTTTTGTAGGACAGAATGGCTGAAGTGCGAGAGTTGGATGCTCCCTTCCCCCAAGTCATTCAGGCTTTGAGAAAATCCTATCAGAGTTCTCAATAGAAAGCAGACTTTTAAAGAACAGAATACTCTGGCACACTTCAAAATAGTTCATTCCCCTCAAAGTAGTTGAAGGAAATGTTTTCCAGTATTCACTGTATGCCTTCATTAATAACTATGCTCCCCCAGGAGTTTCTGTTGTTCTTTGTCTATTTTTTTGAAACGGAGATTCCTGCTATGTTTCCTAAACTGACTTTGAACTCCTAGGCTCATGATATCCTCCTGCCTCAGCCTCTGGTGTGTAGGAACTACAGATACCCTCAAACCTTTAATTCTCAGAGTTGGCCACATAGTGCTTTCAGAAATTTCAATTATAGTTCGGGTTTCCCTAACTCAGCATTCCTTCTGACAGGGCTTTCTGCTGGCGGGTTTCTTCTGTGATGAAGCAAGTCTTTGTATTGGCCGGTCTGGGAGCAGCAGTCCTGTGATCTCTTCTCTTCTGGATCTAAGAATTTAGTGTGGCCCTTTCAGTTTAATCAAGCTTTTCATTTGTTGTTAGCTTCTCGAATGCTGGACTGAAAACCAGAAGTTTCATTCAGAACTTTTTTTTTCCCCGCCTTTTTTTCGTGTTAGGATCAAGAAACCTGCTACTGCAGAGCTGCATTAAATATAGTCTTTTTGAGAGTGGATCATGCTAAATTGTCCAGGCTGGCTTCCATTTGCAGTCCTCCTGCCTCAGCCTCCCAAGTAGGTAGGATTACAAGCAGGCCACTGCAGCAAGCTATTCATGGTATTTTTTTTTTTTTACCAGGATTGGCTTTTGTGTTTTTAAACAAATTTCTAAACTAGCTTCCTATATGAACATTGCACTAACAGGCACACAACATTGATGCCTGGTTCTCAATCCAACATTCAAAAGTATTCCATCCCCTCGTCTGGTTCACATCTCTCTTCTCTTTGATTACTGAGAAGCATAAAAGCATGGAACATTTTTCATCTACTATCATTTGCTCTTTATTGTTTGAAATGGTTTCTATCGCAGAGAATCACCCTACCGGGTACTGACCATTTCTCAATGATTTCAATATTTCCAATTGTTTTCTCTGTCATTTTCACCATGAGTGCAGCCATCTTGACACTGCGACATCTTCTCTGCAGTCAGGTCTGATGATATATGATTAGGGTGTCAACTTGAGCAAATACATGTAATTGGAGATTTAAGAGAAACAACTTTTGTATGTCTTATGCAATATTTAGGATATGTTGTTTTTCTTTCTTTTTTTATTTTTTTCCAGCCTACGGGTTTTTACAGCTCCAGCCCTGCTTTTCTCTTACATGAAGTTTGAAATTTCACTGAATTTCTTCTCTTTTATATAACAATCCTATGCGGGATCTGAGTGAATTCATCAAGATTTGGTGAGTGCTCATTATTAGCTGTTGTATTAAAGTATGAGGGCTTGTCGTCTTTTGCGATTTGTTGCTTTGTTTTGTGTTTTAGCTTTGCTTTCTTTTTTTTTTTTCTTCTTCTTTCTTTTGAAAAAGGGTTTCACTATGTAGCCCAGGCTGGCCTCGAACTCTTGGCCATCCTCCTGCTTCTGCCTCTCGAGTGCTGGGATTACTGGCGAGTGGCTCCATGCCTGGCTGCTTTTCTCTTTGCGAAACGGGTTCTTCTGTGGAGTTCAGGCTGGTCTCGAATTCTTGACAACTCCTGCCTCAGCCTCTGGAGTGCTGAGACTCCTAAAATGTGATTTTGCAGCCAACCAGAGCAGCACTACTTGGGAACAAGTCAGCTATGCAAATTTTTCAGGCTTCACAGGAAAAAAAAAAAAAGTCTCAGAACTTGGGGCCCAGAAATTTCCATTACACAAGATACCAAATAGTTCTGAGTATACCAACCATAACATCTGGGGGAAAAAAATAAAAACTACTGGTAGAGACAGCTCTGCTAGCATCCCACTTGGGTCCCAGCAGGAGCCCATTCTGCAGCTGCTAGACTTGGGTACTGGTCTCCCAGCTGCTCACCTTTCTCTCAGAAGTGCTCTCAACTGGCAGAACCCCCTCTCCCTGCAGCCCCGGCACCAGGGTGCCTATAAGAAGTGATAGAGATATAAAAGGCCGACTTCTTGCCAAAGGGGGAAACAGTGCTGCAGTGTACTTTATGGTCCAGAGCCCTAACCCCATGGACCAGATCAAGGCTAGACTATCTTTAATTTTAATTTGAATCATTATTGGTACATTATATATACACATCACAATCATGCTCCACATTGAAAATTTGTACTAGCATATGGCATGACTTAATTTTTATTTTTCCCTATTCACTACCTACCCGACAACCCCCCACCCCTATAAACATAATCTTTGTTTCCTTTTTTTTTAACCATAACAGTTTCTCTTTCATCTTTGACCATGTTTTTACTGGTTCTTTTCTTTCTCTTCTATCACATGTCTCTCAGTCACAGGTTTCTCTTGAGAAGCATTTCTTCAACAATTCATATGCGACAGAATCTCTGTCTCATGTTCCGCTACTATGAGATATGGAGTAAGATGGACGGGGTTGATTCTTTCATAAAAGACTATACCACTGAGCCTCCAAACAAAATTTGTAAAGCAGACTAAAGAACAAGGCTACATTGATTACATGGAACCATCACCACTCTTTAGAAGACAAGGAAAAGTTGCTGCGCTAATTTCAGCATCAGGTTAAGGAGCCAAGATTTATTTAGGCAGTGAAAAGCACAAGAATAATAGTAGTTTCCATTTGTTGTTTTCTACATGCCTTTTTTGTTTGTTTTTTGTTTTGTTTTGAGACAGGGTCTCGCTTTGTTAGTTCAGGCTGGCCCTCAGCTCACTACGTAGCCCAGGCGAGCCTGGAACTCAGCAATCCTCCTGTCTCTGCCTCCCGAGTGCTGGGATGACAGGCGTGAGCCACCACGCCCAGCACTGCGGTATGTGGTATTGATGGCTGGTGGGCGTGAGTCACCACGCCCAGCATTGTATGTGGTTACCGGGGATTGAACAGGGATTGAACCTTGCGCTTGCGAGGCAGGCGCCGGAACCACTGAGCTAAATCTCCGGCCCTCTACATGACTTTTTGTAAAAATACAACTCAATTACCATCTGAACACAGAACCGATTGAGAACTGACATCATGTTTACAGCCTATTGCGTGGAACCTGGCTCAAGGCAGACACTCAGTAAATGCTGGTATCAAGGTGCTTCCAAGATTTCCAGGTTGGAAACACAGATAAATTCCATGAAGATTAATAGAAAGCTGGGAAGATAGTGATGATTTCACTTTAAATGGAAGAGTTTAAGGTAACCCATATTTGAGAACCACAGATGAAGGTATTTATAGATAACTAAAAAAGATATGGCAAAAAATAAAGATGAAAGGCCAGAGATAAACATGTGTGTTGCAGGGGGTTTTCTCCAATTACAAGGCTATTCAGACGAGCTCAGTACCCAGACTTTGGCAGGAAGCCTCAGCTTCAGATCACAGTTTCAAAAGCCCAAAAAGAAAATTACTAAACACAAATGTCTAGCTGCTCTTTCTTCTGAATGAGTTTTTAGAAATTTAATTTCAAGGAAACTTTCTGGTAAAGGGCTTTTGATTTAACAAAGATGCTTCTGTGTAGCAAGTTGTTGAGGAAAAATGTTAATCTCACCAGGCCTACCAACATCTTTGAGAACATTAAAAGCATCGAGATAAGATGCTATTTGTATTTAACTGTTACTGTGGGAGAACTTTGTGTTTCAATTAGCCTGTGGGTTTCACATAATTCTTCTGATAACTTATATTCTCAGACAGATATTTAAACTGATACTATGAATCAGCCATACCTCACTCTTCACATTGAAAAATAAAAATTTTAGATCACTCCTTGGGATTTTTTTTTAAATGTTGATTTTGACACCAACTTAAGTAAACAGACATGGCCCATAACAATCTGTTTGCTCTTCTCAGGCTTTTGGGAGCATAAAATAGTCTAAGACTGCAGGGGCTTGTTTCTTTGATGTGTTGCATCCCTTATATTAGGTACTGAGGATATAATGACTCGTGCCTTTTCCAAACAATCTTTATTGTTTGTGTAGTTTATTTCATTCTAAGAACTACAATTTAATGTATGTTGAAAATGCAAGCAATATGGATGTCGGCACATAAGAAATAAATACAAATGTTCAGAAAACCTAGAACTTAAGATTCTAAGTCAAGTGTAAGACATAAGAAGGCATGAGAAGGAAAGGCTGAAGTACCAGACAAAACAGACTGGAGCTGGGTGCGATGATACACTCCTATAATCCCAGCTACTCAAAAGGGTGAGCAAGAGATTGCAAATTCGAGGCCAACCTGTACAAATTAGTGAGACCTTGTTCAAAATTATACAAGATAAAAATAAAAGGGCTGGAGATGCAGCTCAGTGGTAGAGCACTCCTTCGGTTCAATGTTCAGTGCTACCAAAATATAAACATTGAAAAGACTAAAGAAAACTATGGTAAAGAGGATGGGGACACTGGACTCAAAACTCAAGTGTAGATCATTAAACCTGACCTAGGTTCAAATTCCAGAGTTAAAGTTTTATTTGAGGGGTTTGGAGAAGCACAATCCAATTACAATGTCTTCCCAATTTCCACATTAGAATTGGTCTACAATCCCTAGGTTTATACGTGGAGTCTAGTCACAAACACCTGTTTTTCCACAGTTGCCAGAAAACTAACAATCATCCTGGCGGCTTTGTGGGTAGAGGAGATTGAAATAAAAAGTAAACTCATGGGTGGCCCTGCAAGCCATGGCTACTGACTTTTCTGGATAATTATCATTTGTCTCGCTGAATGTGGTTGGGAATCCCAGAGTTTTCAGTGTGGCTATCCACAAATCCTCCATGATGGGGAAAAGATTAATTCTAAGGAGAATCCTGATATCTAAAAGATGGTGATGAGTTTATTTTAAATGAAATGTTTAAGATAATCCGTATTTGAGAACCACAGATGAAGCTGTTCATAGATATAAGTCTTCAACTATGAGGAATAGTAATGAGAAAATGATAGCAAAAAGGGGGAATATTCTCTCGCTTGAGTAGTTCTGGCATTTTGGCTCAAGAAAATGTGCTAAAAGAAAAGAAACAAGTCTCCAACACCTTTCTGGTTAACATTTCTAACACTTCACTCTTTAACACAGTGAAGATCTCAAGTTTTGTGAAGAAAATTGAAAAAGAATGATTAAATAAATGTCACCTTCAAAGAACAGTTCCAAGAAGTAATCAAAAGAATGCACCCTTACATAAGTAATTGTCTCTTCTTGCTTGTATTAGCTGCTAATAGCAATGTACCATTTAGTATCTACTGCTGCTTTTAAATGAATTTCAGAAAGACAAGAGCTAATTACCATGAACAAGCCCAAGCCAACACAGCCTGTGTTACTATGCTGTACAAAGAAATATTAATGGAACACTAAGCCAATGCTACAGAATCATAAGATTATTTTGAGTGTGTTCAAATGCATATTCCAGAGGTTTTATTTATCAATGCCAACTTGTTATGTGGTCATGTTTTCTGTTACAAAAATTATTCATAATGGGGGGGCATAAATGTAGTAAAGAACATAAGCTTTGAAACCCAGAGGGGAAATGGTATTTCTAGCAGTTCCTGGTTATGTGACTGTGGGCAAATTTCTAGCCTTCTCTGAACCTACATCTTCACTTAGTACACACAGCAACGGCATATGGTGAGAACAGACTGGTCACACATAGAAGGGATTAGCGGAATGTTTGGCACATAGAAAGTGCACCTAAATGACAAGAGCCATGTTAATGTTATTATTTGATTATTCTCATAATTTAGGCACAGAATCTGAAGAAAATATTCTACTGGGTAATGTTCCCCAAATAGCACCATTTGAGAACAACTGAGTCCAAGATATTAGATCTTTTTTAAAATGGGATTACAGGGCCGGAGGATTAGCTCAGTGGTTCCAGCGCCTGCCTCACAAGCGCAAGGTCCTGAGTTCGATCCCCGGAAACCACATACAATGCTGGGAGTGAAGACTCACGCCCACCAGCCATCAATACCACATACCACATTGCCGGGCATGGTGGCTCACGCCTGTCATTCCAGCACTCGGGAGGCAGAGACAGAAGGATTGCTGAGTTCGAAGCTTGCCTAGGCTATATAGTGAGCTCAGAGCCAGCCTGAACTACAAAGTGAGACCCTGTCTCAAAAGGAAAAAAATGGGATTACAAGTAAACTTTTGGGAAAAATACGAAGAGGAAGTTTTAAGGAAGAAAACTAGGCAAGGGAAGAAACATGTGGAGGAGGAAAAAATCTATAGTCAGAGGTCAAAAGACTATGAGATAGGGGCTTTTCAAGCAGAACATTATGGTTTGAACGTCCCCCAAAAGTTCATGTGTTGTAAATTTAATCCATAAATGCATACATTAATAGTATAACTAGGATTAAAGGAGATCATGATATTGGGGCCCTATGATGGCCTTAGTGATTTTATTGGAGGAGAAAGAGACCAGAGTGCCCATCCTCTGTCTCACCAAGGAATGACCTTTGCCGTGGGACGATGTAGCAAGCAAGAAGGCACTTACCAAACCCTGATTTCAGAAGAAAAGTAAAAGTCAGTGTTTCTCTGGGCCTTTCTTTTTGTTCCCTCCAGGAATTGCACCCCCCACTCCCAAGCCACACAGTCCCTGTCTTAGCTACTTAGAAGTAATTCTCTGATAACCCACACAGCTTAAAGAATGAGGTTTATTTTGGCTCACTTTTCAACCCGTAGTCCACTGGCTGCAAGTCAGGTTGGTGTGGCAGAGGAGCATGGAGGACAAGAAGTAATGCCAAAGAGGCTGTAGGAAGAAAGGAAGCCTTCTCCACTGTTGGTAGGCATGTAGACTGTTGCAACCACTGTGGAGATCAATGTGGAGATTCCTAATTTAAAAAAAAATAGGATTAGCGGTCCCATTTGACCCTGCTATTCCTCTGCTAGGGATATACATGAAAGAATTAAAAGGTTCATACCACAGTAACACTTGTGCACCCATGTTTGTAGCAGCTCAGTTTGTGATAGCTAAATCATGAAAACAACTCAAATGCCCATCAACTGGAGACTGGATAAAGATGTGGTTCTTTTATAAAATGGACTATTACTCTCTAAAGAATGATAAGTTTGAGTCATTTATACTCAAATGGATGTGCCATGAGGACATGCTCATAAGTGAAATAAATAGGTCACAGATGTGTAAATACATATCTTTTATCTGGTATGAGAAATTAAAGATATAAATGAGTTCTAGTGTGTATGATAGATACTGTGAAACAGAAAATATTTAAATGGTAAGGGAATAGGGGTATATAATGTCGGAAAAAATGTGATGGTTAAAAAAAGGAAACAAAGCTTATGTATATACGGGGCAGGAGATTATAAGGTGGGCAGGAGAATGGGAAAAAATAAGAATTAAATTGTGTCATATAATGGTACAAATTCTCAGTGTTGATTGTGACCATGATGTGTATATAAAATGCACCCACAAAATCCATTAATTTTTTTAAAAAAGAAAAAGCATATGTATATATGGAGTGGGGGTTATAGAGTGGATAGGGATATGGGTAAAAATGAAAATTAAATCATGTCATATACTGGCACAAATTTTCAATGTTGATTGTGACCATGATGTGTATATAAAAAGTACCAATAAAATCAATTAATTTTTCAAAAATGGAAAAAAGAAAAGAAATCCTGAAGGGAGGAGCCAGGAAAGAAGATATAACCTCCCAGGGTGCACCCCCACTGACCTGCCTTCCACACCAGGCCCTGCCTCCTAGCATCACATTGAGCGATAGCCACCCATAATCAATCAGCTTTCAAAAACCCTACCTTTAAGCACAGAAGGCTTCGGGAGACATCCAGATATAAACCATAAGAGTTTCCAACCCTCTGTGTTCTCCCCCTCACTCTCTTACAAAATTTTGAAAATCCAAGAAAGTACCTCACAAGTGTTCTGGGGTCCACTACTCATTTCTCCCATTCTTCTTCTTTCCTTCTAGAGTTTGCCCTGGGGGTGTTTATTGTCATGGTCCATGGCCATTAAATAAAAATCTCTACTGGAACCTGCAGAAGGTACAATGAGTGGCCCGCATTATCCATGTACAAGATACCAAGACCCAATAAAGAAGGCACAGGGGAGAGACACAGCTCAGTCGTAGAGCACTTGCCTAGTATGTTTGAGGCTATCAGTTCTATCCCATACCAATCCCACCCCAGAAAAAGAATGATTAGAAGGAAAGACCTAGAGAAAATCTCAGCACTTACCCTGCATGCATAAGACCCAAGTTCCTGGGTTCAATCCCAAACACTGGGGAAAAAAAGAAGGCTGCCCTGTCTTCAACGACTGTATCACCCACTGGTACAGTTTCCCAAGGTACTGCCAAAAATGTTGACACTGAGGTTGATGACATGTTACAATAAGATCATTTTCATTTCCATTTGTTCTATTATTATAGAGCATTTGCTACAACATTTGGACATAGATTTAAGGGAATTTGGGCCAAATGATATCTCTGACAGATTCTAATGGACTCAGTCAAACCAAGACCCTTACATAGGCCCAACAGCTCTTGAGCCAAAGCATATGGTATGTTTTTAACTTTGTTCCTATTTTATTTTATTTTATTCTAGTAGTGTTGTGTATGGAACCCATGTCCTCACACATGCTAGGCAAATGCTCTGCCACTGAGCTATACCTCAGCCCAACACTCTTTTAAGTTACGATTATTTATTTGCCAGGAGGCTTCTGATGTATAAGGATTATCAAACACCCTGACATACTCACCCAGTTGTGCCTGACTTTCACAGTAAATACCACCTAAGTTTAGAATGAAATTCTTTATTATGATGAGATAGTCAGAAGAAAAGATTAGGGACAGGGAACTGAACTTCCCAGAGCTATTCATCACAGATTTACAGAATATCCACATGAACTTTCCAAGCATCCTTGCCAAACTGCCATTACTCCACTCATTTTAGTGAGGACAAAACTAATGCTCATTTGGTTAAAGTACCAGCCAGATCACACACAGTAAATTACAGAGCTAAAATCTGAAAACAGGTCTTCCTACTTCCGTTGCATGCCTATAGTACTATCCTGTGCTTTCATCAGAAGGAACAATTTTATTTGGCCATAGGGGAATCATAAATATGTATGTGAAAGAGGACAAAAGTGCACAGGAGAACACATGTTCCATTAAATTATACCTTTGAATAGCCTATGGCCACTCTGTACTCCAGAGACAGCAAACTATGGCCTGACATCTCACAGTCTGCTTTTGTAATAAAGTTTTAATGTAACACAGCCATGCTCATCCATTCATTTACATATAGTCCAAGGAAACATGAGCACGAGAGTTGCAGGGATGAGTAGTTGTCACAGAGATCACGTACTTGCAAGGCTAAAATATTTTTTTTCTGATCCTTTAAGAAAACTCTGCAACTTGGTTAACTCATCAAAATGATCCATTAGCAAATGCCCATATTAGCCAGTAATATCTCCATCACCAGCACCTTTAGAATCAAAAGCAGCCTGCAGATGATCTACTGCTGTGTTTGAAGAGAAATTATCAACAAAAACTACTCAAAGAGCCTTAGTGCAACCTGCAGAAGAAGAGCAAGATGCAGGCATTTTAAACCAGGATGAATATGCAATTGCATGTTTGCTTTTCTGGGGAAAATATCTGTGACTTTCATATCCAAAATAGTTAGGAGTAAAGGAGCTCTAGAATGTATGATAGTTTGTATAATATCCAAAAGGAATTTGGTGTGAGAACGTAATGAGGGGAAGGAATAAATATGATTTGGACAAAAATAAAAGAGTATGTATATAGGGGGTGGGAAGTGGATGGGTGGGCAGGGATGTGGGTAAAAGTGAGAATTGACCTGTGTCACATATTGGTACAAATTCCCCAATGTTGTGTGTGATTGTGAGCTGTGTATATAATGTACCAATAAAGTTTACTGAATAATGAAAAAAAAAAGTTAGGAATCACTAAAGTAATTACTGTCTGGTGAAGATTTGCATCTTGTTCCAGGCATCAACTGGCTATGTGATTTGGCCATTTAGTTAAATTCTTAGACCTTTTCTCATTTGCAAAGTGTTGTTTATGGGCCATCTCCTAGGATCTCCCTTGACTGTGAGCTCACTTATTTCAGCTCACTGAGAGGTTTGTCTGAGCTTCTGTTCCACCCCTAGTTTCTCAAACCAAATGTGACCACTACTAATATTCTCAGAAAAAACATTTGTGCCTAGACCTTCACAGCAGGCCAGTGATTAAAAACAGTGTGATCCACCCATACAATTAAAATTTATTTTCACCACTCAGCCATAATTCAATTAAGGGCACTGCAATCTTTTCCTGATGCAGTCTTAAAGCGGGTCATACTATATCTCTTTTTGATCTCTTACATTCCATCCTTTGTATAACTGCCAGAGTGACTCTAGAGAAACCATTCTAAGCCAGGCATGGTGGTGCAGGCCACTAATCTCAGCATTTAGGGAGCTGAGGCAGGAGGATTACAAATTCAAGCCCAGCCTGGGCTACACAGTGAGTCTGAAGCCAGCCTCAGCTAGCAAGACCCTGTTTTACAAAAGAAAGTTATTGTTTGCTTCAGAAGCCTCTGTTCCTAGCAGTCATAGTAAAAGACAAAGCAAGAGGAAAAGACAAAGTCTCCAGGTTGTCTGAACGTTCCCACTGGGAGGATCTGCGATCCCTATCCATTCCCTACTTCACTTCCCCCCTGCTCACCCCTGTTTGTCCAGTGAATTCCAGCCACATTGTTTTTCTTGCCTTTCTTAGGCAAATTTAGGCCTTTGCATTGATGTTCTGTGTTTTTATACTGTATAAAATCATGACTTTGTTCCTCACCAATTTAAGATCTCTGTTCAAATGTCACTTTGCCGATGTTTATCAGTCAGTAAAATGACACTTAAATGCTATTCTTTTACTTAAGCAAAGAAATACTTTTGTGCAGTCATCATGAAAATACTCTACCTTAGGTACGTGCTTTGTTGGAGACTTGAGGAAACAGAATTGCTGCCTTTCATTACAAGAATATTTGGAAGTAGTGTGGTAGAAAATAACTCATCAGAATCCACATTTGATGTCAGCCTGTGCCAGTGCCAACCCTCCTGGCTCTGCAGAAAAGGCTGGAAGCCTCTAGGTCCCAGTTAGCAAATTCCTGTCACTCCTAGGGCTATTCTGCCAACCCCAGCAAGTCACCAGAGCTCACGGTACACTGTAACTACTGAGCCTGAAAACAACCTCGGAATCTTCAGCAGTGCTTTCAGACAGCGTGTTTTTATGGATTCATTAGCACTGACCCACAAATGAAACCAGTTAAATATCACTGCTCTTATCTCTTCCATGTTACTCATTACTTATGAAATGGGGCTCATCGCCAAGCCAGGCTCTGTTATCATAATCAGGGATCACATTCCAAAATTGTTTTTGCTGGGTACCATACAGCATGCTTGTGACCACAGCTATTTGGGAGGCTGAGGCAGGAGAACTATCAGCTCAGAGAAGCCTGGGAAACTTAGTGAAATTATTAAGAAAAGCAAGCTGAAGATGTAACTTAGTGGTAGAGGACTGCTGGGCTTAATCTCCAGTACTACAAAAAAAAAAGTGTCTAAAATCTCATGAAGGCACTATAGGGATGAGCAGCAACTCTGTCTTTTCTGGGGGGGAATAAGCAGGAGATGACTTGATAGCATTAGTAAAAATAATCAAGAACAGAGTCTCTGAATTAGGTGAGAAAGAGTAACTTGAAGCATTCATCCTCAGAGAATGAGGATCTTATTTCTTATTATAAGTATGCTGTGATGTGTGAAAACACAAGGTTTGTGTTAAAACAGCTTGACTGGTGGAAATGTTGTTAGGTTTGGAGCTCCAGAAGGATTAGAAAGACCGGAGTTGGGGACGAGAGGTAGTTCAGCTGTAGAGCACACACCTAGCACGTACTAGCTCTAGCACCAAAAAAATAAACACACCAGCAAATAACTAAAAAGAAAGTTTAAGATTCATGTAAATATAGGAGAATTGGCTTTGCCAAATGGAAATGGTCAAGTTGTGGTATACCTGGGCAGCATGGGAACCAGAGCCAGTCTTGGGCATGCTCCACTTTTGATGACCTTCTATTACCGAAATTGAAGCCCTACATCAAGCCAAAGCAGACTTTTACTAACTGATATATTAATTTCTACTTGTACGTGTAGACAAATGATTCCTAGCAAAATAGTTCCCCAGGCAATATGGGTGCAAAACTTCTTTAAGATCCAGAGTGTTTAAGGGTATGTCAGTTGTCTTACAGAGGGAATCCATCTCAACCATTACAAACCAGTTTCCCCACTTAATAAATAAGACTGTTCATCCGTCACCTGGGGCCAGGAGCTCTAGCTCAAGGGTAGAGCTTGCCTGGCATGTATGAAGCCCTCAGTTGGATTCCCAGTATACTGAATCACAAGAAGACATCTGTAGTCCCAGCATTTGGGAAGCTAAAATGGGATTATCACTCGAGTCCACGACCTTGAGACTAACCTGGGCAACACTGGGAGATCTTCCTCTAAAATTTTGAAAGAGTGGGGAGCTACTAAATGAAGCTATGTAGGACTGAGGACATTTCCACAGAATGAACTCAGAGAAAATGGAAGGGCCAAACTTCAGCCCAAGACTGAGGCCGCATATATTCTCTGGCGAGATACCAGCACCAAAATCAGGCAGCCACCGAACTCCTGGATAAGGCTTACCTGAGCCAGTTGCATTAAGAAGAGTTATCCTTTTAGGTGTAGAGCTTACACTTGGCCTTGCTTTCTGTTTCCTTCATCAGGGGAGTTGCTTTTCTTAGGATCTTCTCCAGCTCTGTTATTCCTGTCTTGTACATACACCAGAACTTTAAAATAAAAAAGAACACAAGTATAGATAGCTCAATTGTTTACAAAAACACAGGATAGCTGTTTACTCTCTTTCCTTCTTAGTTCTCTTTTTCTCTTCTCTTCTCTTTTCTGTCTCTCACTCCCCACCCCTAGCCTGGCCTTGACACCGGAAATCAAGTAATCTTCCCGCCTCAGCTCTCCCCGAGATTTTCCCAGAGCTCTTCCAACAGACACACACCCCTAGACCTAGCCCCATTCTTTTGTAGTTTTTTGTTTTCCCCTTTCTTTTTGGTTTTTTGAGACAAGGTTTTCATAAGTTCCCCATATTGGCCTGAAACTTGAGATTTACCTTCTGAAAACTCCAGGGTCTGGAATTATAGCTGAGTGCCGCCTTGCCCAGCTTCTTCTATTTCTTTTTTTTTTTTTTTTTTTTTTTTTTTGCTTTTTGAGACAGGGTCTCGCTTTGTAGTTCAGGCTGGCCCTGAGCTCACTATGGTACCCAGGCAAGCCGCCGCGAACTCAGCAATCCTCTTGTCTCTGCCTCCCGAGTGCTGGGATTACAGGCGTGAGCCACCACGTCCGGCACTGTGGTATGTGGTGTTGATTGTTGGTGGGCGTGAGTCTCCACGCCCAGCATTGTAGGTGGTTACCGGGGATCCAACTCAGGACCTTGCGCTTGTGAGGCAGGCGCAGGAACCAATGAGCTAACCCTCCGGCCCGCTTCTTCTATTTCTTAATGATGATCAACACTTTTCTGTTTTGGACCAAAGAAATCCTCAGGCAGCTGTCTTCAGAGAAAGTCTATAAGGACTTTTGGCTCCTTCTCCAGGAATGTAGCAGTTCAGAACTCACCGCTGTAAAATATGAGACTGACTTGAAATGAAGTGAGGAGATTTCACAGGTAGAAACACTAGTGTGATCAGAAATGACACTTTGAAGAATGATGATATGAGAATGAGCTTCAATGCAGAACAAAAAATAGGGGGTAAATATTTATAACTGAAGAGTTACTTTGTCTAGTTAGAGTGTAATATGAATAAAATCATGATGGAAGACGGGGATACAAATATGGGTTGTATTTAGACTTGATGACTTTATGCTGCTAATCTCGAAGCACCGTGGCAAACTTATACTGCATTCATGTACTTCCTCTTCAAAGATAGTTGATGCAAATGATAATTTAGGCCAATTCTAGAGCTAATTCCTAGAAGATTCGCCATCAGCAATTAAAATGTCTCTCTACCAGTATAATAAAAGTTAGGCTATTTTCCTCACAGGAATGTCCTGATAACCAAATGGTACAAGGAGTACGGAAGATCTTGGATGACTCACATGTTATATGCAACTGCAGATTGTTGGTATTGCCTACAAAATACTGTCACCAATTCATCTCAAAACTTCATATTACATTACCTACAATGTTATACTGACTACAATTGAATACTCCTTGGCTTTGAGATTTTTAAAGACTTTTCATTGAAGTTTGAAGTCCTTCTATTTACAGCTTTTACTGTTGTATCTTTCTACTATCTTGAGCTATAGAATGCTATACAGCCTAATTTCATTTTATAAAAATCAAACAGACTTCTGTCCCTCACATCCTGTGCTTCTGTGACTAGCAGGCATTCTTCAAGTGACCTACACCCCAGCTCTTACTCTCTGTTCAGCTAGATTTCTCAGTGGACCATGAAATTATCTGGAATCCATAGTTTCCAGATGTTTCTCAGGAGTATTTATCTTGCATTTGTTCTCCAGTGCTCCACTAGAAATATTTTTTTTTAAATGGATGAACAACATGTTGTCAAGAGTGTTGGAAGCAACCAGCATGTGGCAGTCACCCTATGGGAAGGCTCAGGCGGGAACATCACTTGGCCTGAGAGGCCGCCTGGGCAACATCGTGAGTCGTATCTGGAAGGAGAGTGAGAAAGATGGACAGAGATGGGGAGAGAAACAGACAGAGACAGA
>PVIC010013789.1:0-37504 GCA_004025085.1 Thryonomys swinderianus | reverse complement strand
ATATATATATACATATGATATATATAATATATATATAATATGAGATTTTTTTGCTTTTAGTTCTTTGAGACACAGTTTTGCTTTGTAGTTCAGGTTGGACTTGAACTACAAGTCCAGGATGGCACAAACTGTAATCCCAGCACCTGGGAGACTGAGGCAGAAGGATCACCGTAAATTCAAGGACAGCCTGGGCTACATAGTAAGTTCAAAACTAGCCTCAGCTACAGAGTGAAACCCTGTCTTAGAAAGAAAGAAAAGAAGAAAGAAAGAACAGAAGGAGAAAAAAAGAAAAAAATAACAGAAGGAAGGAGAAAGAAATAAAAAAGGAAGGAAGAAGAGCAGAAAGGAGGGAGGGAAAGAAGGAAAGAAGACAACACACAAAAGAACGAAAAACAAAACATGAAAATATGTTTTCATATGAAATTTATGGTATCTTGTGCTATACATTTTGTGGTGTGAATTTTGCGAATTGTAATAAGCTCCTAATAAATTAGTATGAAAATGAAGGTAAAAAATATATCAAATGAAAACGGAGCCGCTGAGCTACATCTCCAGGCTTACAAACGACTTAATTGAAATAATTTAAACATGGGCCTACAGAATACATATTCAGTTTAAGTGCACCTTTACCTTACTTCTTGCCATACTTTGTGGGAAGCAGCCTAGTCTAAGCGTCCCCGTCAGGCCTGGAGATCTGCGCTGGGCGCCGCGCTAACTAGCAGTTAGGGGGTCTGCACTGTGACGGTGCCGCCCAGCTCCCAAGGTGAAGACCTGCGGCCTTCGGGTTGCTGCATGGGGACGCCTGGCTGGGAGGTCTCAAGTAAACAACCTCTGACTTGACCTGCTGACCTTTGCTTCCCAAGTTAAAAATATCTTGTTTTCCTTCTTGTTTTGGGTTGTGCTTGTTTTTCTAATTTGACTGGGGACATTTTGTTGATGTCTTCTGTTTGTGTACTGATTTCTCCATACTTTGTTCCTGGTTTTTTTCACACCCATTAGATAATATGACCTTATGTTGACCTTTTGGATCAGTATAAATATAACCTGCTCAATAAACGCGGTGCCTGCTCAGTGTTGACTGAGAGGACCACCTGAGTCCATCTGTTTGTCTTCTCTTTTTCTTAATCCGCACCCCTCGACTTCGGGACCCCTCTGATCTGCCCAGCAGGCCTGGACAATACATGAAAGTTTATTCTACATGGACTGTAGATATAATTAAGAAAGGCAAAGTTATACAACTTACAGAACATAATATCTTCATAATGTTTGAGTAGGGGAGATTTATTAAACAAAAAATATAACAAAGGACATGATTCCTAAAATGCACTTTATTAAAATGAAGACTTTCTTTAGATCAAGAGACACTACAAGAGAGTGAAGTTAAGAGTGTAAGAAGACACTTAAAACATTTCATAAATAACCATTACAAATGCGTAAGAGGAAGACAGCCCTACAGAAAAATGAGCAATAAAATTGAATAGTCACCTTATACACAATAGAATTGAATAGTCACCTTATACAAGAAGGTATCCAGCGTGGCATGTGTGTAATACCAGCACTTGGGCTGCTGAGGCGGGATTATTGCAAATCCAAGCCAGTCTAGGCCACATCGTCAGTTTTTGAATTGAAATACAATACCTAATACCCATAACGTAAGGGAGGAGAGGATTATTTTGGCTGATGTCTGTGCGTGGTCGGCTGGTCCAAGGCAGGATTGCACCGCACGACAGAGGGGAGGTGCTCAAGGCCTTGGCATAGATGAAGCAGAGTCTAGAGAGATCTGGGAGGGAGAGAAACCTTTACAAGTCACTCTCTCAGTGATCCACTTCAGACCAGAGCCCACCTCCTAAAGCCAAGTCGTCCGTGAACCCCCTTGCAAGCCCCCACCTTTCCAAAGCCCTGCCTGGGAGCACACGAGCCTGCTGGGGGGAACGTCTAGATGTGAACCTGTTCTAAATGCCTCCTGTGCCTGCTTGTCTGCATTCTCCCCAGCCTTTGGATAGTTTTTAGTCATTATTTCATTAAATCAATTTTTGATGCCATTAGTCTTAGCTTCCATGTCCTCTTCTACACCAAAGGTTTACAATTTACATTTTTTAGTCACATTCTTGCATGTCTTTGGTCATAAATCAGTCTTTGAATTTTTTGGTATTTTATCTACCTCAACCTCTTTGTGTGCAGTTACTGATGAATTATGTACGTTTGGAGATTATACCATGTTTTCTCATCCTTCTTTTGTTTCTGTAGTGAGATCTGCTGGAATGGATGTCTCTTCCACTTTTATTTGAGTGACTTTGAGAGCCAGGGATTTAGCGTAGTGGTTCCAGCGCCTGCCTTGCAAGCAAAAGGTCCTGAATTAAGTATCCATGAGAGTCCGGTAGAGTCTAGGGTTCTTTTGAGGGCTTGAGTCATTCCCAGCATGATTCAAAGAGGAGAAAATGAACTGTAGTAACATTGAGGACACAGAGACAAATCAGATGTTGGCAGACCATAAAAGCTAGTTAAAACGAACAAGCATATCATTATTAACAATAAAAAGAAAGCAGTAATGACAGAGAATAAACTAAAGGGCTTGTGCTTTCCAAGTCAGGTTTCTCATCCTGGGAGCCTGGCCGAGTGTTCCAGACTCCTTTTTTGCTCTGCAATTTTCTATGATTTTTCACTTCCTTGTCAGTTCTCTTTTGGTTCCCAGAGCCTTTCTTTCTCTATCCTTGTTGGGCAGTTGTTTTCCGTGTGTCTCAGTTCCAGATCCCAGATTGGCTATCACCTTCTATCCTGGCATCTAAGAGATGTATACTCTTTATGATTTGTGGGTGGTAATTTAACAAATTAGTTTACAACTTTAAATCAGGTTAGAATTATGTCTGTCATATGCCTTTGTTTGCTGAGTTGAATTGAGAGTTGCTCACAGCAAACTGTATAAGATAAGGGATAGGTTGGGGTAATGATTGATTTAGCTTGAAGAGCTTATTAAAGACTTTTTCCTTTTCTTCTCATCGTTGGTGGATTAAACCGAGAGTCTCATGCTTATTGGGTGGCTGCTGTCCCACTGAGGCCCCCCCCCAATCCTGGGGATGGAATCCAGAGCTTACCCGATGCTCAGAAAACATTTGATACTTGGTATGGAGGTGGGAACTGAAGCAGTTATGAAAGTAGACTGATTATAGTCTGAGATCCTCACAAGTTTTAATACATGGTGTGAGCTGACAAACTTGTCTAAAGGTAATGAAATATGTGATTAGCTATTAAACCTCTACAACTATTTTGCAGTGATAATATTTAATTGCTTTCTCATCTGATACTTTTTTTTTTTTTTTAACCTGGCTTAGCCCCTTTGGGATGATGCCCTTGTAAATAAAAGGCACCATGTGATGTGACTATGTTGTAGGATTTAGATTTTTCTTCATGCTGGGCGGTGTCCTCACGACTTATTCATTCATCCATCCCAACAGGTTCCTAGTGACTCGCTCAGGCTGGCATTGACCCCGTCATTCTTTTGTCTTGGGCTTCTGGGTTAGGTACAGTTACAGATCTGTGCAAGTACACATGGTATATAGAAGGTTTATCACTGGGAAGCTTGAAATAGTAAAGTATAAGCGGTTTTTCAAATGTTTTTTTCTATCTCACAGCTTAGGCTAGTCGTAGACAGCCTCTAAGGACCACAGCTCAATGACCTTCCCGCAGAGAACAACCACCCCCTGTGTAATAACGCTCTAGTTTCCAGACTATGTACTGTTTTTGTATGTCAGTGATGACATAACAGTGGTGAGACAGGGAATTTGCAGAAGGCAGAGGTAGGAGTGGACTGCTTCTGCCTCTGAGCTAAAAATTTCTTGATTGCCCTGCCTACACCATTGAAAGAGGCTTGGAAAAGACCCTTCAGGTTTATCCGGATTCACCTTTTATCGTGTTGTCCCATTTAGGGAAAATTTCTTGTCCTGGTATTAAACGCTTTCTGGTAACATTTTCCGGTTCCCTTAGGCTTTTTAAACGTCCCATTCTACTCCGGCTTTCTCACTCATTTAATTATTTTCTAATAGACATTTGCTTTTTCTAAACTTCTCGTCTTTGCTCACACTTCCTAATCCAGAGTGCTTTCCCTTTGTCCACATTCCCACCTTCAAGAGCTGTTTTTGGCCCCTCTCTCCTGTGACACCTCCCTGATGACCTCAACTCACTTACCAAATACCAGCTCCCACGTGTTTAGTACCCACCTGTGGTTTTATGTGTCTGGCTATGTTAAAAATTATCTAAATAGAGTTGTGTAGTAAATACATTACTTTGTAATTTGTAGGCCTGTTGATTGTATGTGTAAATGTTCAGCAAATAACTAATGATTAGGGGGGATGCTCTTAAGATGTTTATATTAATAATACTTTAGGGTTCTCCATATCCTCTATAAAGTGTAATTATCATTAAATCCAGTGATGGATTCTTCATTAGAACATCTTTTTTATTCTGCTACAACTAATCCCTGTTTTAAAAGCTCTTTTTTTTTTTTTTGAGGTCGGTATCCATTATTATCTGTTGTTTGCTCTATTAGCCAGTTTGGCAGTTAGATTTCTCTATTCTAACTTCAGGAAGAAGTTGAGAACGTTAAGATGCCAAATCTCAATCATAAGAGCAGTTTGAAAACTTCATGCCTCAACTTACTTTTGGGCCAAACCAAGACATTTCAGTAGCTCTGCTGCCATCCAGGCACAGTATAAAAAATAAAAGTATGTGTTTACTTACTATCTTTAGAATGCATTTGTAGAATCATTCTTCTGTTTTAAGGCCTGAGTCCTGCATAAAATATAAATACATTTGGGAGATTCATAAGTTGAATTGGACTTTTTCAGACAAGTGCACAGGATTTCTTTTTAGTCTTTCTTGAAGATAGTTTTAAAAAGCCTCTTAGGGACTGGTGATTTAGCTCAGTGGTTCAGACACCTGCCTCACAAGTGCAAGGTCACAGGTTCCATTCCCAATATGAAAGAAAGAAAAAGAGGCAGAGAGAGAGAGAGAGAGAGAGAGAGAGAGAGAGAAGGAGAGAGAGAGAGGAGGGGGAGGGAGGGAGGGAGAGTGTGAGAGAGAAGAGAAGAAAAAAGAAAAGAAAGAAAAAAATGGGAAATTATAAAAGCGTTTCAAGGGCCAGAGATTTAGCTGAGTGGTTCTGGCAGTGCCTGCCTGGTGAGCGCAAGGTCCCTGGTCAAATCCCCAGTAACAGTGTACAACAATACCGGGCATGGTGACTCATGCCCACCAGCAATCAGTACCACTTACCACAATGTGGGGCATGGTGGCTCATACTCGTCATCCCAGCACTCAGGAGGCAGAAGCAGGAGGATTGCTGAGTTCAGGACTTGCCTGGGCTACATAGTGAGCTCAGGACCAGCCTGAACTGCAAAGCGAGACCCTGTTAAAAAACAAAACAAAACAAAAAAAACCCAGCAGCCTTTCAAAACTCCAGTCATATGCAGTTATAAAATGAATTATATAACAAAATCCCTGCTTGTGCCTATTACTTACCTTTAAAACTTAATCATCTCTGGGCCGGAGGGTTAGCTCAGTGGTTCCGGCGCCTGCCTCGCAAGCGCAAGGACCTGAGTTCGATCCCCGGTAACCACATATAATGCTGGGCGTGGAGACACGCCCACCAACCATCAGCACCGCATACCACAATGCCGGACATGGTGGCTCACACCTGTAATCCCAGCACTCGGGAGGCAGAGACAGGAGGATTGCTGAGTTCGCGGCGGCTTGCCTGGGCTACATAGTGAGCTCAGGGCCAGCCTGAACTACAATGCAAGACCCTGTCTCAAAAAGAAAAAAAAAACAACAAAAAACTTAATCATCTCATTCCCAGTTTTATTTACCCCAGTGTAGTTACTTAATTTTCTTCTTATTTTGAAATAATCCCCCAATCCTATTACTCATTTTTAATCCATAAGCATGTCTCTGGATATCTTTATAATGATTAGTGTCTCTTTTAACATACAGTACACCTAAACTTAGTAGTAATTCTTTAGCATCAAATAACTAGTGTGCAGGTTTCCTTAGTCACCTTTTTCAGGTTTTCTTTTTCAAATCAATGTGCATGTAAGATCCATGTGGTATAACAGGTATGATCAGTGTTAGTGTATACGGTCGTACTATCTTTCATCCTGTCTATCGTTCTTTAAAATATATCTTTAAAATATACCAACATAAGGCCGGAGGGTTAGCTCAGTGGTTCTGGCGCCTGCCTCGCAAGCGCAAGGTCCTGAGTTCGATCCCGGTAACCACATATAATGCTGGGCGTGGAGACACGCCCACCAGTAATCAACACTGAATACCACAATGCCGGGCTTGGTGGCTCAGGCCTGTAATCCCAGCACTCGGGAGGCAGCGACAGGAGGATTGCTGAGTTCGCAGCAGCTTGCCTGGGCACCATAGTGAGCTCAGGGCCAGCCTGAACTACAAAGCGAGACCCTGTCTCAAAAAAAAACAAAAACAAAACAAAACAAAAAAACCCCCAATATATCTATCGTTCTTTAAAAACAAACCAGAAACTGGTTTGTTTTGTGCTGTAGATTTCCTCACATTCTCTATTTTGTTGATTGCATTCCCGTACTTGCATTGAACAACTTTCTAGCCCTGAATCTTCTGTATCTGTTATTTCCACACGGAGACTTGTTTAGATTGAGAATCAGATTTTTGGAAGCTTATGTTGTGTTGCATGCCAGCTTCTATTTTGGCTTGAACAATCTTGACCCCTCAGCCCTCTGTAGATGGAACCGTGGGCATACACCACCCTAGCTAAGTCTCAGTCTTCCCAACTACACTCCGCAGATCTTTTAGATACTTTTATTAGGTGACACATTTTCTCTTTTTGTTTATAGAAATTTGATGTTTTTTATAATCCTTATTTTCATTGGTTTATTTTTTTTCTTCTACTTTAATGACTTTCTGATCTTTAGTGCTCCCTTTTCTGCCTGGTTTGGGTATATTTTCCTGGTTTATTAGGGTAGAAACTTCAATTATTAATCAATGTCATTTTTTTATATTATAAATATTTAAAGGAGGTTGGGGTAAGTAAAGAAGGAAAGAAAGAAATTGATGATTAAAGAAAGGAAACAAAAGGCCAGGGATTTAGCTCAAGTGGTACTGTATCTACCTTGGAAGCAGAAGGGCCCAAGTTTGATCCCTGGTGTTGAAAAAAAAGGAAACAAAGCTTATATGAGATGGGGGTCTTGGAGGGACAGAGGAATGGGAAAAATGAGAATTAAGTTTTGTCAGGTACTGGTATGAACTCTCAATGTTGATTGTGATCATAATGTGTATATAAAATGTACCAATAAAATCCATTTTAAAATTAGTGCTTCAAATATCCCTTCAAGCACTGTTTCAGATGCATCTCACACATTTAGATTTTGATGAGCATTGTTGTTACATCTTCCCTGAAGTTTTTATAAAATTAAGCCATTGGGCTAGAGATTTAGCTCAGTGGTTCCAGCACTTGCCTCGCAATACAAGGTCCTGAGTTTGATCCCAGTAACCACATACAGTGCTGGGTGTGGTGACTCACGCCCACCAGCAATGAATACCACATACCACATACCACAGTGCCTGGTGTGGTGGCTCACACCTGTCATCCCAGCACTCAGGAGGCAGAGACAGGAGGACTGCTGAGTTTGAGGCTCGCCTGGGCTACCTAGTGAGCTCAGGGCCAGCCTGAACTACAAAGTGAGACCCTGTCTCAAGAAAAAAAAAAATTAAGCCATGAATACATCCAGACCAGGACCTTAGTTTGTAGGTTTTTTTTTTTTTTAAACTTCTTCATCTTCTTTGGATGTTATTGGATTATTAAGATTTTGATTCGTGGCTCAGTTTTGGTAATTTATATGTATCCAGGAGTCTACCCATTCATTCTGAATTCTCCAATTTATTGAATACAGTTTTGCAGAGTAATTGTTAATAGTCTTTTTTATTTGGGCAGTGTCTTCTATTATTTTAGCTTTTTTATTTCTAATTGCATTGATTCAGGGGTTTTTCTCTACTTTTTTGGGTTAGATTAGCTAAGGATTTGCTGCTTTTGTATTCTTTCCAAGAACCAGCTCTTCAACCAAGCTTCGAACTCAGCAATCCTCCTGTCTCTGCCTCCCGAGTGCTGGGATTACAGTTATGAGCCACCAAGCCCGGCTTTCCTGAATTTGTTTTTGGAGCCTTTTTGTGTACTCTAACTCTCATTTTCCCGATCATTCATCTTGCACACTGCCTTGAATTAGCTCTAGTAGCTTTTTATTTGTGTCCTCTGTAGATTCATTGATCATTTTATTTGTCCCAATGAAATATCCTTTACTTATTATCTTCTGTGAGCTTTTTCATGCTTAGTCATCTGTTTTGTTATCTCTCCTTACATCACTTTGGAAAATCCAAGAGTGTGGCTTTACTTTCCTCTCCTTCAGTGCCTTATTGATAAGCTTTTTTCGAGTTGGGAGCTTTTAGAGGTATTCTGTTGGCTTCCCTTCTCTCATGTTTCTATTTTGTTTTTCTTTGTTCCCTACATTGAGACTTGTGGATTGACTGTAGTGGAGAGTTGTATTTCCAGTCATCCTGAAGGTTCTGGTTAGGAATACAGTCTGAACATCACTGTTTTAGCTTAGTCTCTGAAATATCTTATGAGCTTCTAGGAAAAAAACCGTGTGGTAGACAGTCACAGCTAATATACCTGGATGAGGAGGGAACTATCTTGTTTTTTACATTTTTTTGAAGGTAACTTATGTACCAAAACAACTCAAGCCACTTCAAGTTCGTGATTTGATAAGTTTAGGGAGGCTATATAGTTGCCCATCAGCACCACAGTCCAGTCTCAAGCGTCCCATCCTTGAGAGACTTCATTCTCTCGTGTTCGTTTGCCTTCAATGTCAGCACTCACCTTCATTCAGCTTAGGCAACGAGTTATTTTTCTTTTTCTATAGTTTTAAATTGTCCAGATTTTTGAGGTTCATCTGTGTAATCACATGTATCAGCTCTTACCCCTTTTATTTCTAATATCTGAAACATGGATATACTACATTTTTATCTGATCAACAAGGTATAGATTGTTTCTAATTTGGGATATTATAAAAATTAGACCATGGACATTCTTATATAAGATATGATGTATGGAAAAGGAATTACAAGATTATAATACCCATGAAAGAGGAGATATTAACATATCACCTCAGCCTTGTAACTGATATAAATGTTAATATATTCCTTTTCTCTAACTACATATACTTCTGATATTTTAATAACTAGTATATATACTTTATGCTTGCAGTTAACTATTTTTTGGTCATTTTATGTCCAAATATGGTAAATTTTTACTTAATATGCTATAACAATTTTATAAAATGTCTCATTAGAGATAACCAATGCATTCCATAGATCTTAGTCTTCATAAAAGTGATCTGTTAATTTCATAAATTAATAATTTAATTAATTTTAATAAATAATTTAATTTTTATCTTTATTGATACATCGTATATACACATCATGACCCCACTCAATATTGGGAATTTGTATCATTATATGACACAATTTAATTCTCATTTTTTCCCGTTCCTCTACCCACCCCCCAGCCCCCCACTCCCTAAATACATAAGCTTTGTTTCCCTTTTTTTTAATTATCATCACATTTTTCCTTTACCCCTCATTACTCACCTCTCCACCACATTTCCCTTTGAATATTTTCTATTTCACAATATTCATCATACATTCTAGAACTCATTAACATCTTCAGTTTCTCATACCAGAGAACAGACATGATTTTTACACATCTCTGACCTATTTATTTCATTTATGAGTATGTCCTGGAGGTATGTATATTTGAGTATAAATGACTCAAGCTTATCATTATTTAAGGCAGAGTAATACTCCATTTTATAGAAAAACCACATCTTTATCCAGTCTCTAGCTGATGGGCATTTGGGTTGTTTCCCAAAACACAAACTGAGCTGCTATGAACATGGGTGCACATATGTCACTGTGATATGATTCTTCTAATTTTTTGTGTATATTCCTAGCTCTCTTACTCTTATTGGTGGTAAGATTCCTATTAAATAAATCTGATACTTTGAGGACATGCAAGTGAAATAAATAGATTGCAGATATGTAAATATCATATCTTTTCTCTGGTATGAGAACCTGTAGATGTAAATGAGTTCTAGAATGTATGATAGATTTTGTGAAATAGGAAATATTCAAAGGGAATGTGGTAGGGGAAAGTAATGAGGTGAAAGAATAAATATGATTTGGAAAGAAAAAGAACGTGTTTATAGGGGGTGGGGGTTGTGGTGTGGGTAGGGATATGGGTAAAAATGAGAATTTTGTCATATAATGGTACAAATACCCCAATGTTGAATGTGATTGTGAGCTGTATATAAAATGTACCAATAACGGATTCAATTTTTAAAAACCTGATACAAAATAAATACAAAACTGAAATAAAACTTAACCTATAAAATGTACCAATAAAAGCAATTTTAAAAACTTAACCTTTGATTATGGAAATATTCAGATACAGGTAAAAGTAGAAGGAACTAGTTAATAAAGTCCCATGTACCCATCTCTCCACTTTTTTTCTTTGAGATAGAATCTCTCTTTGTAGTTCAGGCTGACCTTGAACTCGCTATGTAGCCCTCCCACCTCTGCCTCCTGAGTGCTGGGATTACAGGTGTGAGCCACCACACCCAGCCTATCTCTTCTACTTTAATAACTAATAATAGTTTGAGGCTTGCCTGGGCTACATAGTGAGCTCAGAGCCAGCCTGAACTACAAAGCGAGACCCTGTCTCAAAAAAAAAATAGCTAAAGGATATGAGTGGCAAATTCATGAAAGCAGTAGTATGAGTGTTAACTACATATATGAAAACGTGTTCAAACTGCATTAGTTACAACTAAGGGAATGTGAATACCATTTAAATCCTAGAAGATGGGAAAATAAATTTAAGAGACTAGATAAAACTCATTCTTAACCAGGATGTCATATCCTGAGAACTCCCAAATTAGTAAAAGGACTATTGAGAAATGTGTCTTAGTTTTCTTGTTACTGAAAGAAAATATCCAATACCAAAAGTTGAAGGGGGAAATGTTTATTTGGCTCATAGTCTGTAAAGGTTTCAGTCCATAGTCAGCTGGCTCCAAGGCAATGTGACATGGGAGAGGGGCATCGCGGAGGAGAAATAGTTCATGGTGGGCAGAAGGCACCAAGGAGCAACTAACCAGTAATGACCACAGCAGCCCTCTTTCTGTCCTTTATATTTTATCCAGGCTACCCACTCACTTTTAAGGCAGGTAGCTCTCAGACCCTTAATCTGAGCATCACATCCTTGATTCAATCATTAGACCTCCTAGATCCAGCCACCCTCAAAAAGTCCCACCTATGACCATATGAGACTCAGAGGCACATTTAGATAAAAGCTGATTTTTGTCAGTCAATATTCAGAAATTCAGAAGATACATATGTTCTTTGACCTAGCATTTCCACTCTGCTATAATAAAGAAATGCACAAACATTTACAGGGACACATTTGACAATGTTAATTACAGTATTATTGATTAAACCAAAAAGTTGGAAATAGCATAAATGTTCATCTGTAGAAGAGTGGATAAATGTTGATATATTTATATAATGACATATAGTTCATCACTGAAAATGAATAAATCAGAGCTAAGTGAATAAAATATGAAAAAAGCATAGAAAATTGTATCTAGTGTATACTATTGTGAAAGTTAACTAAGTAATATATCTATCTATATATGTATATGAAATGGCGAATGCACTTACTTTTGATTTTACAAACTTGTGCTCAGCATTATACCTAGAAATTAGGCACCTAATACCATTTGCTGAATGAAAGAACAAAAGGCTATTGTATGAATAAAAGAATAAGTGTGAAGAAAAATGAGAAAGAATAAACCTATACTTTTGTCACTACCACTTGGTCATCCAGTTTACTTAGTTCATATCATAAGATCCCAAACTGAGTATGGCAGATTACATCTATAACCCCCCACATCTAGGAGACTGAGGCAGGAAGATTGCTGGGAGTTTAAGGTCAGCCTGGGCAGTTACATAGTGATTTAAAGGCCAGCCTGAACCACATAGTAAGACCCTGTCTTAAACAAAACAAGCTAAACAAACAAAAACCAACAAAAATCCCAAATTTAACAGGCTGGCTATCTCTGAGGAGGAAGATCAAGAGGGATGTGGAACTGGGGAAGATAACAGAATTTCAGTTTTCTTTTTTTTTCTTTTTGAGACAGGGTCTCGCTTTGTAGTTCAGGCTGGCTCTGAGCTCACTATGTAGCCCAGGCAAGCCTCGAGCTCAGCAATCCTCCTGCCTCTGCTTCCAGTGCTGGGATGACAGGTGTGAGCCACCACGCCCGGCACTGTGGTATGTGGTATTGATTGCTGGTGGGCGTGAGTCACCACGCCCAGCATTGTATGTGGTTACTGGGGATCCGAACTCAGGACCTTGCGCTTGCGAGGCAGGTGCGGGAACCACTGAGCTAACCCTCCGGCCCTTCAGTTTTCTTTTTAAAAAAGTTCATGAGTAGTTGGAACAAACAGACATGCTGGCACACACATGTAACTTATGCTTCTAGGAAGTTGAGGTAGGAGGGCTGCAAATTTGAGCTAGCCTGGACAACTTAGTGACTTAGCAAGACTGTCTCAAAAAATTGAAAAATGGCTGGGTCTATAGTTTGGTGCAAAGGCCCTGGGTTCAATTTTCAGTAACACACAGACACATGAAGATATAACGGAACATAAACTTTGTAAAGTTAAGTGAGGGTTAGACAAGTATTTAGTTTTTTAATTCTTTCTAACACATTTGAAATGCTTCTAATGCAAACACCAAGATTTTATCCTATTGTTAAAGAAGTAAAAGCCATTGATATAAAGGTGCACAAAACAACCAAGATACAAAGCCTGTAGTTTGTATCCTTCAGTATTACTGAGTAAATGTTTTAGTTTCTATTACATTTTAAATATATATTTTTAAATTGTAAGAATGAAAAAATAGTAATTTACCATAGTGATGTTTTCTCCTGGTTAAAAAAAAATAACCATTTTTTACTATCTTTACTATTGAGTAGTAAAATTAAAGATGATCAGAAAGTGTAAAGATGAGTCATTCTAAGTTATAGTTTCTTTAATCCTGTGCTACAAACCTAGCAGACAGTCCAGGTTGTTCAGTTTCCTGACTTGTATGTGAGGCGTTTGAGGTTTGTGACTTCATATGATTTCACAATGTATCATCCACAGTATGAAAGTGTTTGAGTTAGTTTACAAGTCAGAGGGTTTAATTTACTTGTGCAGTTCATACTCCTGAAAGTAATTGCAATGTTTGGCTTCTCCTTTAGAGTCCAAGAAAGAGAAAAACAAGGCATCGTGTGAGTCCCCCTCTAGGGTGTCATGTTGTCCACGCTGTGATGGATTCTAGAGATCACCAGCCAAGAGGAGCCTCTGTCAGGTATCGCGTTTGTCTCATGCATCACCTTCGTGTTCTTATGTGAAGTTTGTTAAAAAAAATAACTGATTAGTTAGAAATATTTTAGCAGGGAAGTTTTATGGGAAGCTATTGAGACAATTTGTTTTTTATTTGAATTATGTCTCACAAATATTGCCCCTTAAATTTGTAAATATGTCCATCATGAAAATTATATTTGAAAAGATTCTAAGTGGCATTTAGTACTTCAAAGGTATTTATTGAGGCAATGCATGTGATACACAATCTACTCAAATTATACAAAAACTGAAACAAAGCACATTATTATGGATTTTTCCTTTTGAGGGAAGCACTTTAGATAATCTGATTATTAGCAGGGAACACTTTTTCTTTAATTTTTAGAAAAGTCTCAAAAGAGATGCTGGTAATATAGAGTGCCAGTTATGTGCAAAGAAAACAGGCATGGTGTACACTCCTGTAATTCCAGCACGCAGAAGGCTGAGGTAGGAGGATCTCCTCAGGTTCAAGGCCAACCTGGGCTACACAGTGAGTTCAAGACCAGCCTGAGCCTTCATAGAGAGACCCTATCTCTAAAAATCAAAAGAAAAAAAAGCATTGGTATATTTTGTCTGAAAGAGGGAACATAGGAGTGTTCATTATTGGTTTGTGTTTATTTAAAATTTATCTCATGTTTGTTCTTGATATTTTCAGGATAATTATCGAAAATTTTTTTCTATTCGAAAACAAGTTTCAGAACAAAGTTTTTACGGGTTACTAGAAGGGAAGGATTAATTTTATGGAAAGATGTGTTTATCATAAACTCAAAAATCTTAAAATGTATCCTTCTATGGATACTCACCTGGTAGTTTTACGTTGTTCTCATTAACTTCATTGCCCCTTTTGGTAAAATGTGTGTGTGTGTCAGGAGCAAGACAAGGAGGTGCACGCCATCATTCCTATGCAGCACAGTTCTTCAGACTTCAGCTAGAGCAGCTATGCAAGAGAAAGAAAGCACAAATTAAAAAGCCGCTGTGAGATGCTACTTCACACCTGCTAGGATGATATTATGAACTGAATTGGATCCCCTCAAAATTCCTATGTTGATCCCCTAGGTCTTGATGTGACTGCATTCGGATCTAGGACTGTTAATGAAATAATAAAATTAAATGAGATCATAGAAGTAAAATCCTAATCAGATAGAATTCTGCCATCAGTTTTGGGAGCAGGCCCCTCCCCAATGGAAGTGCACAGCAAAACAAAGAATGCAATGGTTAGTACCTAAAATTCAGTGCTATGGCCTCAGTTTACATCCACTTTATGTACTATTTCTTCTCCACCATCAGGACTGATTTCAACCCAACAGAACAAACAAATACTGTCTCAGTGCCACAGTGAAAATAGTTTTGACCTTTCAGGCCTTTAGAAAGTTCTGGATAAACCACTAAGTGTTTGCAGACCATGCTTTGGAAACCAGCGATTTAAATCAATGTCTAAGGAAGATCACTTTGGTGGCAGGATATAAGAAGGAGCTTTGGTGGGAAAAAGAGGCAGTTAATGCAAGTGAAAGAGGGGAAGGCCTACATATGAATAATGGAGTGTAGCTGCAGAGGAAAGGACATTTCAAAATAGAGTTATCCTTTGTCAACTTCTGAATTTACCTGTGTGTTAAATGTAAGTAGCAGTTTGCATCGTACACTGGTATGTTATTAGTTGATTAGGGAATACTTTCTTCCCCACTGCTCAGACATTCAATAATGAAGCAGTTGGATTATACACTTGCTTCTTGGTACTTCAGTTTGAAGGCTTTCCTCCCCCCTCCTCAAACAGCAGTGCAAACCCGTCACCGTCGGAAGCTGCGCCTCTCGGGGGAAGCTGTGGGTGTGCTCTGCATTCACTCCCAAAGTTGCAGCATCCTTCTCACGAACTTCTGAAGGAAAACGGCTTTACCCAGCAAGTGTATCACAAGTATCGTCAAAGATGTCTAAGGGGTAAGGCATCTGTCTTTTCCTAGCTATATTCGCAACAAAAATATAATTCTAAAAAAATTCAGATTATTTTAATACCCATTTAAGATACTATTTTATTTTTTTATATTGCTAATTACCTTATTATTTACAGATTTGATTCCCATTTTATACCTTATACACATTAGGAAATAAACTTTAGTACATTGTATTCTTGCTGATGACAAATGCTTATAATTTGAGCAGTGTGTCATCAAATGGATTAATATTTGATATTAATAAAAATAATAAAATAAATAATAAAAAATAAAAGATAATAAAAAAATGAAAGAAATCCACACAAGTATCAGGATAAAGTGGAACCGGCACAGGCATCGTCTAGTCCTTTGAGTGTTTTAATTTAGTTATTGGATCAGTGAAAAAAATTAATAAAACAAGCTATGTCTGACAATATCCAAAATAATTAAAAAATTAAAAAATCTAAATATGTTCTTAGAGCCAAGATGTTCCAGTTTTCACCATCTGGGCTGTATAAAATGTCTTCTATCTTGGGTTTTATTAGTGCATTTAATTTTAAAATAATTTTTTAAACTTTTCCAGAGAGAAAACGCTTAGGAGTTGGACAGTCCCAAGAAATGAATACCCTCTTTCGTTTCTGGTCCTTTTTCCTCAGAGATCACTTCAATAAAAAAATGTATGAGGAATTTAGACACCTTGCTTGGGAAGATGCAAAAGAAAATTACAGGTCAAATGCAATGTTATATTTTTACACTTGGGAAGAGTTTTTGAACATAATTTAAGAAACAAGTACTGAAGTAATGTACTTTCATACTCTGGAAGTACCATGACATAACTCAAATGAGGGCTATATTCATTAGCTATTACTGCATAGCAAATTATTCCCAAACTCAAAAGATTAAAACTATAATCATTTTGGGGGCCAGAGATCTAGCTCAGTGGTTCTGGTGCCTGCCTTGCAAGCGCAAAGTCCTGAGTTTGAATCCCGGTAACCACATACAATGCTGGGCGTGGTGACTCATGCCCACCAGCAATCAGTACCACATACCACCGTGCTGAGCATGGTGGCTCACGCCAGCACTCGGGAGGCAGAGGAAGGAGGATTGCTGAGTTCGAGGCTTGCCTGGGCTACATAGTGAGCTCAGGGCCAGCTTGAACTACAAAGCGAGACACTGTCTCAAAAACATAAACCACAAAAACAAAAAAAAAAAAAAACTATAATCATTTTTAAGGTCAGGTCTCTAGGTCTGCCATGAATATGCAGGAAAAAGTGTTTGCGGAGGCTTAAATTGACAAGACTTAAATGGGGCTAAAAGATGCTTTTTAGGCTATTTCACATTGCTTTTGGCAGAGACCTTCAGTTTCTGGCCATAGAAGCCCTCCTCTTAAGAGTATTTTACAACATGCTTGTGTTCGAACCGTGCCCCTAGACTCAATTTATTTGTGCAGACAATAAGGCATCAGACACCAAGAAATTTCGACAAGCCTTTTTACTTCTGCAGAAGGGTGCGAGCACACTCTAATGTGAGGCAGTAAGCACTCAGGGAGGCCATAGCAGGCTCTTTTTATCCCTAAGTCCTGAGAAGCAGATGGACTTTTACCCCACTGGCTGGGTCGAAGTTTCACAATCTATTCGTATGGGTTAGTTTAATTGATGTGAATGGAGAACCTGAAAGGTTGAGAAGGGGAAGGAAGAGCGGGAGTATGGGGGATGGGAAATCCCTGGCTGTTGATAAATTATCTTTGGTATTTAGCCGTGTTCCTGGAATCTAAAGTGAATGGACATGTTCCATAATTCAGTGTGCTCAGAGGGAGGGGGACAGCCTTGATGAACAAGAGTTCGAGATGGAGACACACTCTGGTTCATATTTTTGATAGAAAAGACCTTGTTTCTTAGATATGCTTGACCCAGAGCAAGTGATCTAAGACAGGACAGCTTCTAAGACAGATGCCTCAGATATATTTAACCTGTGCTGACTTGAAAGTGACTTACCATCACTTCTGCCACTTCAGATCAGCCCTATGTGTGGTTGGAGGAACAAGGCAGGTCATATATAACTAGAGATGGGCTCAGCAAGAATCTTCTGAAGGATGGCACAGGGTCGAATAAGATTAGGAGATTTTTCAGATTAGTCGCTAAGAGACTTCCCTCACACGTGGATGCACCTCCCTACATGAGGCCATCTCAGAATCAAACCAGCCAAGATTTTTTGTCAGAAAAAGCAAAACTTCTCATGACATGTCCCCTGATGTACTTGTTGTATCTCATTTTCCCCACGAGTCCTGCAGTAGTCTAGGCAGTGGGAGCCTGAGTACATGCTCCTGAGCGAACAAGCTGTCTACCCTGTATGTATTCTTGCCTCTACCCATATGTATTCTTGCCTCTGCTTCCCCTCTTCTTCCTCCTTCTGCCTTGCTTTGTTATCTCTTGTTACTCTCGTGCCAGTGTAGACCTGCCTCTTTCACTGATGTTTAGAGGAAGTGGGACCACGCCAGGAGGATGAGAAAGAACAAGAAGGGCACTCGATCGGGCTGATTATTCATGGGGACAGGAAGTAGAAAAAAAGGAAACAAATACAATTTTCCACCCAAGTATACTGACCTCAATTTAGCTTTCTTCAAGTTCTAACAGTGCATTCCTTTTGTACTCATATTTCAAATAAGAATTGACTGAATGAGACATTGCTATCTTTGAGAGGAATAAGGTACCGCAAATAAATTTTTCCAATAAAGTTGTACCATGTAAAAAGGAAACATTTAATCTTCATCTGAAGTCTGCTTAGGTCAAGAATAGCAGGTGCATGACATGAGGACTTCTGCTTCCTCCTCTCTATCCAGTTCTGACATTTGTGACCAATCCCAGCACTGTTTTATTCTCTTTCTTACTACACTTTTCAGATTTAAACTCTGACACTTGTAGCTTCTCCTAATTTTAAAAAGTTGGTGCAAAAACAATTTGCCATTCTTGATCTCAGTGTTGTCGTTCAGGGTGTGGTTTGTTGCCCATAAGTGGGTTGTGAAATCAACTTAGTGGTTCTGGCTTGCTGTAAAAGATACAGTCAAAAGTAACAGGCTGCCCTGAATTTAGTTTCACAATGTATACATACTTCTAAATTTAAGAATTATTTTGTAAAACATTTTATACACACACATGTAAATACACGTATTGACTTAAAGGTAAAATATTTTTTCATATTGGATCTAAAGTGTGAGAGCTATCTTTAAAATAAATTTAGTTTATTGGTACATTTTAGGAATACATTATGATCACATTTCTCATTCAGAATTTGTACCTGTATGTGATATATATAGTTTTCCATTTTGGCTCATTGCCCTGACCTCCCTTTGGTCCCCATCCCCTGTATGCACAAGCTTTGTTTACATTTTTTTTACCATGAAATTTTTTCTTTCCCTTCTTTTCTTGCCCCTGCCCTCACCCAGTTCCCCTTGCCCTTTGAGCGTTGCCTTCCTATTTCACAATACCTGTCACACATTCATTTACACCTTCAGTTTCTTGTACCAGAGAAATGATATGGTATTTACACATGTGTGTCCTATTTATTTCATTTACGAGTATGGCCTTAAGGTGCATTCATTTAGCTATAAATGTCTCTCATTTATCATTCTTTATGGCCAAGTAACATTCACGTCTTCTTTGTACGATAAAACACCTCTAAGTACTTTCTAAGTAAACTACATCGTTTTTATCCAGTCTCCAGTTGATGGATCTTTGGGCTGTTTCCAAGATTGAGCTATCACACACTGAGCTGCTATGAACACGGGTGCACACATGTCCCTGTGGTGTGATGGAAAAGCTATTGTTCTGATCTTAATATACTTTGCTATTTTTGCATTGTTCCTTAGGACTTTCTAGAAACTTCTCTTACCATATTTCTGCCAAAATACAGTTTAGCAGTTCCTCCTCTGCTTTGATCTCCATGTAGTTCTGTGTATATGTCTAATAGATTAAAAAAAATTTTTTTTGAGACAGGGTCTCGTTTTGTAGTTCAGGCTGGCTCTGAGCTCACTATATAGTCCAGGCAAGCCTCGAACTTAGCAATCCTCCTGTCTCTGCCTCCCAAGGGCTGGGATGACAGGCGTGAACCACCATGCCCGGCACTGTGGTATGTGGTATTGACTGCTGGTGGGCGTGAGTCTCCACACCCAGCATTGTATGTGGTTCCCGGGGATCAAACTCAGGACCTTGCGCTTGCGAGGCAGGTGCCAGAACCACTGAGCTAACCCTCTGGCCCTCTAATAGATTTTTTAAAACACTGTTTCATACCTTTATGTCTATTTCTGTAATATTTACTAGTAGACTACATTAGTTGCTTCTTCTGGATGGTTAAGTACCTCATAGCTTTGAAATTAGACCTTCATTTGAATCTCAGTGTGTTAATAGAGGTTCCCTTCATAGGTTACAGTCCCACTTTATAAAGTGTTTCTTTATAAAGAGGAGAAATTATGTTAGATGCCTTCATGGTGCTCTTGTGAAGTCCTGTCCAAATCTGTATATTTTCCCTCTTGCAGGGAGCAATGCACGATAACTGAGAGGGATGGTTCTTGGGTTTGTTATTTCGGAGGATGCATATTTGGATTGTGTTAACACCATATTCTTGGTCTTCGAATAATTTCTTCAGAAATACGAACAAAATTCCAAATAGTGTCTATTCCTTGCAAAATTGTATTGAATATTGATTGGCTTTTACAATATTCTTAGAATCCCTCAAAAACATTTACCTTGAGAAAAGAGAAATGAGAGACAGACAGCAGAGAGAGACGCAAGAGAAGGCAAAGGGGGCAGATCCAGGCTTCATTCTCATTTCTGTTTCATTGATTTGGATCAGAGTCTGGGGATGACCTTTTTTTTTTTTTTTTTTTGCTTTTTGAGACAGGGTCTCGCGTTGTAGTTCAGGCTGGCCCTGAGCTCACTATGGTGCCCAGGCAAGCCGCCGCGAACTCAGCAATCCTGTCTCTGCCTCCCCGAGTGCTGGGATTACAGGCGTGAGCCACCACGTCCGGCATTGTGGTATGCCGTGTTGATTGTTGGTGGGCGTGTCTCCACGCCCAGCATTATATGTGGTAACCGGGGATCGAACTCAGGACCTTGTGCTTGCGAGGCAGGCGCCGGAACCACTGAGCTAACCCTCCGGCCCTGGGGATGACCTTTTTATACACCTATACAGGTAATTCTAAAATGTAAGTGAAGTTGAAAGCCACTGATAGCAATAGAACATGATCAGAATATGTAATTCTGATCTGGTGTTCCCTTAGTTCTTGTAGCCTTCAGTATTAAAGGCTCAGTCAGCAGCCAGCTGCCAAAGAAAGAGTTAGGACGTAGGTGTATAGATAGCAGTGCTATGTTTCTCTTGGTGGCTTGTCAAGAAACCTGTTAATTCTTTCAAGCAGAGAGTTACTCTCTATCATAAGAAGCTATTTATAAAACACACACACAGACACACGCCCGTGGCTTCCTATGTATAATCACAAGCCACCTCTATGTTACCAGCAATAGAGAATTTGTTATCGTTTTTCCCAGTGTGCAGTCAGGTTCTAACTGAAGGATCTTTTCACTGTAGCATGTTTCAGTTGAGTTTCCAAGGCTGGATCCTTTTACCTCTCCTTAATGCTCCCAGGCTCACTCCCGGGTTGAGCCCATGTAATTTGTTTTGACTCCCATCTCAGTGTCTAGAAATTGTCTCAAGTTCTTTAGGTAGTTACAGGAAGAAGTTTGTCTTCTGATTTATGTAGTGATTGTGGCTCTTTTATCAGAATATCCATAGTTAATTGTACTTTATAACTAGGCAGCGGTGCTCTCTGAGGAACCATTAATTTAAGTTTGAACGCTATAGCTGAATGGGTTAACTGCGTCTAGAGTTTACTACACAAACGTACAATCTTGTTTCTCTAGAGTGGAGTTTATACTCGAGTATTTAATATGATGGAGAACTTATCATTATAAATTTTGGCTTAAGAGGGGCTGGAGATTTAGCTCAGTGGTTCCAGCACCTGCCTAGCAAGTGCAAGGTCCCTGGTTTGATCCCTGGTAACCACGTACAACAATACCAGGTGTGGTGACTCTTGCCCACTGGCAATCAGTACCACATACCACAAATGCCGGGTTTGGTGGCTCAAGCCTGTAACTCCAGCCCTCGGGAGGCACAGGCAGGAGGATTGCTGAGTTTGAGGCTTGCCTGGTGAGCTCAGGGCCAGCCTGAACTACAAAACAAGACCTTACATCAAAAAAAAAATTTTTTTTTTTTTTTTTGCTTAAGAATAATCTAAAACATTTCCAGTGTCCCTGAATCTTTTGATCATTTCTTCAGAAATTCTTGGGAGAGGTACACTGTCTGAAGAAGCCGGGCTCTTAACCAGCAAGTTCTGCCTCTTGTCCTGTGATCCCGGTATAGCATCATTAGATATGATGGCAGGTCTGAGCGGTGCAACCCTTCCCAGACCCCTCCTGTCTCAGGGCCGTTCTTAGCCCATTCCTATTCCCCAATAAAGTTTCTTACTCTTGTGGAAAACCAGCCATCTAGGTGATACCAATTAGCACCTCAGTTCAAGTCTGTGTGCTAAAAATGTATCTTGTTTCAAATTATTCACATCACTTTTGCCTGTATCAATGCTATGTATATCGGTGTTATTAAAGCAGGAACTTTAATATAACCTTTTTCTTTTCCACATACAGGTACGGCTTAGAATGTCTGTTCAGGTTTTACAGCTACGGACTGGAAAAAAAATTCAGACACGAAATTTTTAAGGATTTTCAAGAAGAAACCAAAAGAGATTATGAATCTGGTAAAAAAACAAAAAGAAATCTTACTCTCTTTGGAATTTGTAAACTTGAATTTGTTGATAAAAAGGGAACAAGCCCACAGCATTTGTCTTCAGAGCGCACCTCGAAGACCTTTGTGCTGCTACTGAGACTCCCATTGAAGGATGAGGGTCTACACAGCAAAAAGGCCTTTCTTGTGAAGTGTGGGGAAATACTCCTATGTATTTCCTCTCCGGCGTATTTTGTCATTATCCTCTTAACAAATGTGCCCACTCACCCCTGTGCCTTGCCATGAAAAGCCTGTGTGACATTAATAGATTTGCTTGACCAGGCCGACTACAAGGGTGGGGAAAAGGCAGGGTCTGCGCCGGATGCCACTGCGTTCCTTGCCAGGGGTCAGAGACTGCGTGACCTTGGGTCATTACTCAGCCTTGCCTTGCCAGCCTCTGTTTTCTCACCTGTTATCTATATAAGAGCACGCACCTCACAAGGTTGAAATGGCTCAACTTTGTTTCCCACATAATAGAACACTTAAATAATACCTGTTACATGATAAGTGCTATTTATATTAATTTATTGTACGCCTTAGTCTAAAGATACAGATCAAGCATATTTAAAAAATAAATATCCAGGTATAGTGTTGTACTCCTATAATCCCAGGTCTTGGGAGGCTGAGGCAGGAGGTTGCCCCAAGTTTGAGGCCAGCTTGCCATACAGAGTGAGTTCAACCCCAGCTTGAACTACATGGTGAGATCCTGTTTCAAAAAAAAAAAAATAGATAAGTGGGTTATTGCTGGTTGGATCATGTTAATATAAATCTCTTTTTAAATTTCATATAATTGATAGTGTATATTCTTTTCCGTTATTAGGTCAGCTGTATGGACTAGAAAAATTTTGGGCTTATCTGAAATATTCTCAATCTAAGACCCATTCTGTTGACCCAAAGCTCCAGGAGTACCTGTATAGTTTTAAGAAATTAGAAGACTTTCGTATCGATGTAAGTTTTAAGTTCTTTCCCTTTATTCATTTTATTGCCCATATATTTTTGTCACTTCCTAGTAACTTTATTGGTTTGTTTTTGTTTGAGACAGGGTCTCGCTTTGTAGTTCAGGCTGGCCCTGAGCTCACTATGTAGCCCAGGCAAGCCTGGAACTCAGCAATCATCCTGCCTCTGCCTCCCTAGTGCTGGGATTACAGGCATGAGCCACTACGCCCGGCACTGTGGTATGTGGTATTGATGGCTGGTGGATGTGAGTCACCATGCCCAGCATTGTATGTGGTTACCTGGATCGAACTCAGGACCTTGTGCTTGCGAGGCAGGCGCCGGAACCACTGAGCTAAATCTCCGGCCCTGGATTTTTTTTTCTTTTTCTTTTTTTTTTGAGACAGGGTCTCGCTTTGCAGTTCAGGCTGGCTTTGAGCTCACTATGTAGTCCAGGCAAGCCTCGAACTCAGCAATCCCCCTGTCTCTGCCTCCCGAGTACTGGGATTACAGGCCAGGCGTGAGCCACCACGCCCGGCACTGTGGTATGTGGTATGCGGTATTGATTGTTGGTGGGCGTGAGTCTCCACGCCCAGCATTGTATGTGGTCACTGGGGATCGAACTGAGGAACTTGCGCTTGCGAGGCAGGCGCCGGAACCACTGAGCTAATCCTCTGGCCCCGGCCCTGGATTTTGTTTTTTGAGACAGGATCTCCCTCTGTAGGTCAGGCTGGCCTTGAACTCAGTGTGTGCCCCAGGCTGGCCTCCAACTGGCAGCGATCCTCCTGCCTCAGCCTCCTGAGTGCTGGGATTATAGGTGTACAGCACAATATATAGTTTCCTTTCAATGACTTTTTAAATTTTATGGTTTTTGTTTTTTACTTTTCAAATATGAAAGTTTAACTTTTCAGTTTTTAAATCAAATTTTGAAACAGGATCAAAAATAGCTGAGTGAATTGTCATACACTCTTCACTTAGAACTTCCAAATATGAACACAGCAGTATTGTAACCACAGCACAACTGTCAATTCACTTTAATTTTGATATGCTACTGGACTTGTATGTTTTTTAGAGTTAGAAACCTTTTTGGGATAAGGTATTAATTTCTATTAGTGTAAAAACTTTTCACTTTTTTTTTTTTTGGATGTGCTGGGGATCAAACACAGGGCCTTGTGCACACTAGGCAAACACTTCCACTGAGCTATAGCCCTAGCACAACTTGGCACTGGTTTTATTGTTTTGTTTGTTTTGCACTACTGAGGATCAAACCCAAGCCCTTGTATGAGTCAGGCAACTCCACTGCTGAGCAATATCCATAGCCCCTTTTAAAATTGTATTTTGAGTTCTGGGGATTTAGCTAGAGTGGTACTGCACCTACCTTGGAAGCAGAAGGGCCTGAGTTTGTACCTGGTACCGCGAAATAAATAAATATAATAAAATAAAATTGTACTTTGAGTACCAGCTCACTAAACTGCCCAGGCTACCCTTGAACTTGCCATCCTCCTGCCTCAGCCTCCTGAAAAGCTGAGATTACAGGCATATGCCACTTTGTGAAGCTACTTTTTGTTGTTGCTTTGCCAAGACTGGCTCTTGCTCTGTGGTTCAGACTGGACTTAAACTCACGATATAGCCCAGGCTGGCCTCAGACTCGCAGTGATTCTCCTACCTCAGCCTCCCAAGTGCTGGGAATACAGCAATTTGCCACATACCTGCAATTTTTTATGTTTTAATGTATCTTAATGCACACACTTTGTATAACATGCTGATATGGATTTAGAGTTCCTTCATAATAAAATTAAGGCGAAATATGTGCATGTATTCAGGCAGGAAAGTAGACGCTAATAAATTTGATTTCATGAGGTAAAGGAAAACTTAAAAAGAAAATGGAATGAGTAAAAAAGTAAAGGCAAAGGATGAAAAACAAAAGAGAAGTAAGAAATGAAGGAACACTAAAAAGTAGAAAATAAAGGCAAAAGGAAACCCACTGCTGTTTAGTGCTTGAACCCGCCTATCTCCGAGCCACGTAGATGTCTCAGGAGCAGAGCACATGCGCGGCCTTCTCCAGAATGGAGAGCTGTTAAAATTTCTAGAGCAGCCAGGCGTGGTGGCTCATGCCTGTAATCCCAGCACTCAGGAGGCAGAGACAGGAGGATTGCTGAGTTCGAGGCTTGCCTGGGCTACATAGTGAGCTCAGGGCCAGCCTGAACTACAAAGCGAGACCCTGTCTCAAAAAAAAAAAAAAAAAATTTCTAGACCAGCCAGTGGTGGTGGCTCACGCCTGTAATCCCAGCTCTCAGGAGGCAGAGGCAGGAGGATTGCTGAGTTCGAGGCTTGCCTGGGCTACATAGTGAGCTCTGGGTCAGCCCGAACTGCAAAGCAAGAACCTGTCTTAAAAAAAAAAAAAAAAAGAATTTCTAGAGCAGCCTGACCAGTTCTACCAAGATGTCTCTGTTCTACCATCCTGGTTTTTGCCCTGCCCTGTCTGAACATAAGCTGAGAACACAGGCCTTCTCTTACACTCTAGAGAAAACTGGAGCAAGGTACTGTTTGACTCACCTCAGAGTAAATGTACTAGTCCAGCAGGGTGCAGTTCTGTGCTCCCCTGAATAGCCCGGACAGCTGTTTTTTTTTTTTTTTGAGACAGGGTCTCAAGTAGTTCAGGCTAGCCCTGAGCTCACTATGTAGCCCAGGCAAACCTCAAACTCAGCAATCCACCCATCTCTGCCTCCCGAGTGCTGGGATGACAGGTGTGAGCCACCACGCCCAGCACTGTGGTATGTGGTATTGATTGCTGGTGGGCGTGAGTCTCCACACCCAGCATTGTATGTGGTTACCGGGGATCGAACTCAGGTCCTTGCACTTGCGAGGCAGGTGCTAGAACCACTGAGCTAACCCTCCGGCCCCAGCTGATGTATTTTAAATGTCCATCCCTCCGTTTACCCACTCCCTGTTTGCCATCTTAGTGGGTTTGGGGGCTTCATGGTTACTAATTTTGAGAGATGTTTAAATGTAGTATCCTCAGGAACACCCTAACCGCCTTACTGTAGAAATCCGAGATGAAACTTTGAACTTGCTAAAGGTTACCCTGCGTGGCACGGCTTCCCTCGCCGAAGCCCTCCTTCATCTGTTACTCAGACATTACTGCCCAGCCACTGCCGAGCAGGCGTCTAGTGTGGAGACATGAACTAGGGTTATAAAAGCTTTGCAGCTGGCAGAAGCAGAAGAAAGGAGGAAAATGGCCTCACTGAAACGTTTTCTTAGAAACGAGGACGCATCCTTAGGCCTGTACCCTCATGGGCAGCACAGGTCCCGAATACAAGAGAAACTTTAGAAGGATCCATTAGGGGAAAGAATTAGCAAGCAAATATGAATAGGCTGATTTAGTTGGTGGAAAAATTAATGCTTAAGTGTAATGCTTAAGTTACTGTTAAGTTTTCATTATACAAGTAAAATTGACTGAGGTAGATTTTTTTTTTTTTTTTGAGCAGGGTCTCACTTTGCAGTTCAAGCTGGCCCTGAGCTCACGATGTAGCCCAGGCAAGCCTCGAACTCAGCAATCCTTCTGCCTCTGCCTCCTGAGTGCTGGGATGACAGGCCTGAGCCACCACGCACAGCTGGCCTTAGATTTTTAACAGGGGATAAATAGTAACATTGTTTATTTTGCCTTTCATGATTTGCAGCCCCCAATTACTGAGGAATTTGGAAGAAATAGACATTCATTTACTTCTGGTGAGGAAAGTCATCGTCCCAGTCTTCTGTCTAATTCCTCTACAAAGCCACCAAGCGCTGCTAAGCCTCCATCGCCTGTGCAGCTTCCGGCGCCCACGAACGCTCCCAGAAGGCCTGCCTCACAGGAGTCCAGAGACAGCCCGTGCCAGACTCATGCTGCTTCTGTGTCCACAAGTGACGGAATTCTGGAGAAATAAGACTCACGAAAATTGCGTCTCCTTGAAGTCAACATTTACATCAGTATTTGTTTGGAAAAAAATCTTCTGATGTTTAACTGTGATAATCAGAAAAAAGAGAAAGGAAGAATAGTAGTGTTTTTGTTTTTTTAGCAAGATAAATTGCAAAAGCCTTTTCCCTGGTTTCACAAGGGGATATAGTTCTGGTGACCTTTTATAGAGATCCTCTAGTAATGCATTTTGGTTTCTGTATTTTCTTAACACATTGTTTACAAGAACAGCATTCCTTAAATATGTGATAAAACAACACAGACAAGGCTGAAATTATCAGCTTGTGCTTCTTAAAGAAGATACAGTATGTTGCATTCATATCTTCTATAGAGTGCTTTTGATGACCCAAGTACTTCTCTGTTAATTCATACTGGAACTTAGATTCATAGACAATTACATAGGTATTTTTTAATTTCAGAGAAAGAATATGAAGGATACATTTACTTTTCCGTGTGTAGTTTTAAAGGAAACTTGTTTTCTTACAAAAGTCATAACTTAAGTTGAAGTTAGTCTTATGATTTTCATAGTTGCGTTAGTGTAAAATTTTCTGTATTGGCACACACTGGTTAAGTATTAGGAGACATTTATTTGTGTGATTCTGTATAAACTTATAAACAGTATTCTAACCCAAACCAAACTTATGGTTTGGATTAGAATATTGTCCTAAAAAATTAAAGCATGTTGAATGTATCTGCTTTTGTACATTTGCAAGTGAATATGTCACAAGCAGTCAAATCAATTTGAAGAAAATATTTAATGTTTGTTTTTGATTTTAATTTTGTATTATGCTCATAAGTGTTTTCAAGAGTTGCAACAAATTGGTTCCTAATTTTATTGTAATTTAATTGTTTTAAATGATAGTTTCAGGTTTTTGTGGGATTTGAAAAAATAAATTGTTTGAATTGATTTTTAATAAGCTTTTAATTTGGGATATACTTGGGAAGATGTAATATTCACATACTGCTAGAAGACCATCATTTTATGAAGTTTCAATGATAAACATAACCATTTTCTCTGAGCATAACATGATTTACAAATACTTTATTTTATTAACAAGCAGCTAGTTTCAGTAGATTGTAGTCATTTGTTATTTTCTTTTTGAGTAAACTGAATGTCTTGCTTTTGTAAATTGCAATATTGAAATTCATATAATCTTTATGTAAATGGACAATTCATCAATAACTATATATATATATATATAAAATTTTTTTTTTTGAGACAGGGTCTTGCTTTGTAGTTCAGGCTGGCCCTGAGCTCACTATGTAGCCCAGGCAAGCCGCCGCGAACTCAGCAATCCTGTCTCTGCCTCCCGAGTGCTGGGATGACAGGCATGAGCCACCACACCCGACACTGTGGTATGTGGTACTGATTGCTGGTGGGCGTGAGTCACCATGCCCAGCATTCTGTGTGGTTACCAGGATCGAACTCAGGACCTTGCGCTTGAGGCAGGCGCCGGAACCACTGAGCTAAATCTCCGGCCCCTATATATAATTTTTTTTGAGACAGGGTCTTGCTTTGTAGTTCAGGCTGGGCCCTGAGTTTATTATGTAGCCAAGGCAAATCTCCAACTCAGCAATCCTTCTGCCTCTGCCTCCCGAGTGCTGGGATTACAGGCATGAGCCACCACACCCAGGATTGTGATGTGTGGTACTGATTGCCGGTGAGCATGAGTCACCACACCCAGTATTGTTGTATGTATTTACTGGGATTGAACCAGGGATTTTATGATTTCCAGGCAGAGACTGGAACCACTGAGGTAAATCTCCGGCCTTATAACTGTTTTTTTATTAGGTCATTTCCCATGTGCAAATTATAATCTAGAGTCGTACAGTGCTTAATCTGGGGGATAATACTGATGGTTTAATTTTGGGAAATAGTTAAATATGAGTATTCAGAAAATAAACTGCACAAATGTAAAGAGGATGCAAAACAAGCAGTGGATTAGAGCAACAAATCCTGAAGTCTTTTATTAAGTGGTTGTGTAGTGTGGGTTTTCAGTGAGAAATTCCAAACCAGGGTTATTAGATTTAAGTGGTTTCTTGAAATAATCTTCTTTCAATATCCTTTTTTTGTTGAGCCCATGCATGTGAAACCTGTGTTTAACCTAAGATTATTTTTACTCACCTAAATACTCAAGTGTAAATTTAATTAGGACACTGTGCATCTTTCTCTTCATTAAACTAATAGGCAAAGAGATTTAATCTCATTTTTAATGTCATGTAAATTGGATTACTGAGTGATAATTTTTTTTTTTTGAGACAGGGTCTCGCTTTGTAGTTCAGGCTAGCTCTGAGCTCACTACGTAGCCCAGGCAAGCCTCGAAGTCAGCAATCCTCCTGTCTCTGCCTCCTGAGTGCTGGGATTACAGGCGTGAGCCACCATGCCTGGCACTGTGGTATATGTGGTGCTGATTGCTGGTTGATTGCTGGTGGGCGTGAGTCTCCACACCCAGCATTGTATGTGGTTACCGGGGATCGAACTCAGGATCTTGCGCTTGCGAGGCAGGCACCGGAACCACTGAGCTAACCCTCCCGCCCTGAGTGGTTATTTTTAATAATAGCTTTTATTTGTAGATTGCCTGATTCTTCATGCTTTCCTTTTTCAGTGATTCTTTTATTATTATAAAGCTTTTTACCTACAAAACTCTCTGCTTTCTGATTTTGTTTGTGTATTTTTTGTTTTTTTTGAGAGAGGGTCTCGCTTTGTAGTTCAGGCTGGCCCTGAGCTCACTATGTAGCCCAGGCAAGCCTTGAACTCAGCAATCCTCCTGTCTATGCCTCCTGAGTGCTGGGATGACAGGCGTGAGCCACCATGCCCGGCTGTTTGTGTATGTTTGATGTGGTATATGCATTTAAAAAATTTAAAATTATATCCCTTAAAGAAATTTTAAATATAAAAATTAAAGCATTACATTCAATTAAAAGAAAAATCTTTTAATAGAAATCTAGATAGCCCTGTCCAAAATTTATTTAAGGCCTTACAGATTTTGAGGTGCTTTCCTGTAATTATGCAAAATTTTCACTTTTATTAAATAAAAAACTATTAGAATGTCTAAATCCAAATTACTTCACCTTTTAAGGGAATAAATTAAGCCATTTTTTAAATTCTTTATCCTGAAAGGAATTAACAAAATTATGTTTTAAAATAGATACCATTTAAAAATATATTTTATTTTTAAAATTTGTTTTGCCAGTTTAGGTCTCGTCTTTGGCATTGTCTTCTCCTTCCTGCCACTTCAGTCTGTGGTGTTACCATTTTCCTTTGATGTACTCAATGTTTTCCTTTTTTTTTTTTTTAGGTCTTAGGAAATTGCTTCTTTTTTGTTTGTTTTAAATTGTTGCACAGGCGATTAATCCCATATACTGTAATGCCTAATTATCATACCACCGCTAGATGGCAGAATAGAATATCAGATCTACAGGCCTGACAGGTGTATTTCGGGAACTCTTACTCCATCTTGTGGTGATAACATGTAATTATATCAAGTACTGGAATTCCTACTATGTAGTCATATGTTTCAGTAATTCATTGTTACCTCCTTAGGCATCGCCCCAGTCAGGAGTAAATTAACGTCTGCTATTTGGTTATTAGGAAACAAATACAGCAACTGCATTAGGGTTTCTGTACGGACAGAGGTGAAATTATCATTGCTTTGGGATTTCGTCTTTTACCTAAAAGTTTGTGTTTAACTCGAGATGTAAACTGGGCAAACAAAGTGTCAGGTACGTCAGTTTAATTGCCTGTATAACCTGACCTGTGTGGTTAAACCATATAGCAAGTTAGTGAGCAGCTCCTGCCTGAAAGGTGTTAAAGTTAGATGTGGAACAAATTATGGCACCGTTAGTAGGATTTAGATTCCATAGTACAGTCCAGAGTCCATGTTAACTGGATTGTTCTTTAGCAGTATGAAATATATGAACACAGATTCTAAAACTTAACTGTAGAGATTCTTCACTGTTTAAGGCAGGATTTGATTCTTATGGGTAAAACTCACTATATTTATGACAGAAATCCTCTACAGTAATAATGACTAGTCTACTGCAATATCTAACTACACACCTTACCTGGCATGGTAGCACATATCTGTAATCCTAGGACTGGGGAGGCTGAAACAGGAAGATTGCCATGAGTTTGAGGCTACTTTAGGCTACATAGTGAATTCAAGGTCAGCCTGTACTACAAAGCAGGACCTGTCTTGAGAAAACAATATACACACATACATACATACATATACACACATTGAATGCTACATAATGAATTCTCTTTGGGAGAAAACTGTATCTAAGAAAAAAATATTATTCTTAGTTATTTTCCTAGAATTAGATCAGGTAAAATACAAACTAAATTGAACATTTTACTCAATCTGCTTAGAAATTTTAAATTAGCTTAGTATTATTATTGACACCTGTACTGAACTAAGAAATAGTGATATTCGTGTTTTAAAAAGGTTTGAAGGAGCCAGGCAAGGTGGGTCACGCCTCTCATCCCAGCACTCGGGAGGCGGAGGCAGGAGGATTGCTGTGAGTTCGAGGCCTGCCTGGGCTACATAGTGAGTTCATCTGCATGTTTACTGTTTGCCTAACTCCTGATTCTGTTTTTCCCTGGGCCAATTAAAAATGACTTGGTTAATAGATTATTGCACATATTAGCCTCAATAAAGTTTAAAAACCTCAATGTATTTTTCATTTTCCTCTGGTGAATTCCAAGTCTATAGAGTGAAGTAGATTTCTCATGATACTCAAAGATGAATTAGACATGACATGATCATAGTGCTGCAGAGTCTAAAGTCTTCCGAGTTCACATCAAATCTAAGGTGAGACTTCTAATAAATCAGTGTGTGGACTTGGAGGGAAGATGGGGGAGATTCCAAAATTGATTACGTAGAATTTTATATACCTAGAGATTGTTTGGGGGAGAAAAGCTATAGGTTTTATCAGATTCCTGCAGGAACTTAGGATAGTATGTTTAGTAACAGCTGCTCTAGAGATGGCCTGTTTGTTAGAGACAGGAGTTGTAGCCTGGCTTCTCTCACTGGGTTATAGCCCCTTGTCCCCAAAATAAACATCTAACAGTACCTTGCAAGCTATTTCCAGGTATTGAAAAGTGTTTTCTCCACTGAGGTATAAATATCCTTGTAAACATTTGTGTGAATTTTAATTACATACAGCATTTTACCAAATAAAGCCTGACTCGCCATCCGATCTTGTCTGAGGCTAAGTCAGGAAAGCCCTCCTCTGGGGCTCGCCTTCCTCTGCGTGAGAGCGGCTACTGTAATTTCTCTGACTCGAAGCGACAAAAGCATGACTCCCACGAAGCAGGCATCGATCGCGAAGTGTCTTAATTTCTCACTTTCTAGCTCCTCTCCCTTGCTTATTCCGTGAACAGTTTTCCTCATCGTGCTTTCCCCAGGGAGACCACGACCTCTTACTGCCGGCGCCTCCCTGGCCCGGGACGGTCCACGATCCCCCTGCCGTACCTTCCCAGGTTCGCCGAGTCTCGCGTTTCAGAAACCATGTTCCTGTTCACTTTTGAAAGTCTGCCCTGGGAGATCTGCGACAACTGTTATCTTAGTTAGAAACTTGGATATCAATTTGTGTCCCCCAAAGGAAGCGGTCTTTCACGCTCTTTGGGCCAATTTTACCACAGGTGCATCTGTGCCAGTGTCTTCCTTGTTGAGACCTGTCTCCACCAGGTGCCCTGTACGCGCACTGCGGCCGGGGGAAGTCACCTCGGGGTCGCCGTCACCGAAGGGAATGAGACTGGCTTTAACCGGCCACAGATCTCCCAAGAGAAACAGGGAACTGCTCAGACTCCCACACTGTCACCACCAGCCCGCCCGGTGCTTGTTCTACGCTATCTAAATGACACTGCCCTTAGCATTGTAAACACAGCAGTGTGTGCTTGAGGGGAGCCTGGGTGCACGTTCTCACATTCCTAGTCATAGCTGGTAAATAAAAATTTTGTCACAATTTCTTAAAGTTTATAGATTACATGAAATTTAACTTTTCAGTTGGTATATGAATGGAGTTGAACCTAATACTATTATCTCCACTTTAATATGTATCAGTAGCTTCCTAGAAGCAATTTTTAATGACTATTCCTGAAGTTTTTCATAGCTTATCTATTTTTCCCATTTTAAATATATTGTTTAAACTACTAATACTCAAATGATATTAGGATGCTGTGGTAATAGGTTGAACAATCACAATAAGGATATTTTCAGAGAGAATACTGGGAAAGCTATGACTCAAGCAAAACTTTATTCTTTCACTTTTATATTTTACCTTCTCTTAGCTATAAATAAGAGCCAAGGAATCTTTTCTACTTTGATCATTTATCACATTACAACAAAAGCAACAAAGAAAGCAAGCAAGCAAGCAAGACAGAAAGAATGAATGAAAGAAAAGAAGAAAGAAAGAAAATTAAAAGAATTAGAGGAAGGAAGAAAACTCCTGAAGCTGTACTGTCCAAGATAACTATTCTTGACGCCTGACATATATACAGTAATGTTTTGCCTAAAACTTTGAATTATAAAAGCAGAACATATGCAAAATGTTTTAAACTGCATCCTAAGTAATGAGGTAAAATGCAAAAGAGGCAAAATTAAATGAAGAGTGGTGGCAGAAGGCAAGTAATCTTACTCACACTTAGAAGATAGAAATTTATATATTGAATTGAAATATAATTGCCAAACATAGTTGATAGGTTTCTTTTTTTTAAAAGCTTTACATGATGGATCCATGGTGAATATTCTGTTATCAGACCCCAGAGTTTTTATATTTAGGAAGGGTTCAAAGACAGGTACAAGAAACCACATTTGAAAAAAAACCAATCCTGATTGAACATAAATTGGTTGACACCTTCATGATTGCCAATTTAGCAACAGCTTTCAAAATTTTAAGCGTATTTACCATTTGACCTAGTGACCGTCTCCGTGCCGGGAGCCCTAAGTGAACCCTGGGAGGAAGAAAGTGGTTGTGGGCAGCCCGCATTGCAGCCACCGAGGTCACTTGGTGGTCACTTTCGCCTGGTCACTTATTCCAAGGGGCCCCTCCCAATTCTCCCAGTTTAATAACTGCCCCTTGCAGACCTTCCACCTTCACAATTGTGACAGGCCCCTTTTCTTTTCAGCTGGTCTTCAGGTCCTGACCAGTCCCTGCCTCTCTCCATCCCGATGACAATGGCTCCGTGCCCCTCTGAACATTTACAGAATTTGTCTGACACCTCCCTTCTTTGGCCTCAGCGGGTTGTACAGTTTACACCTGGACAATTACAATGTCTAACTCGCATCTCACTTTAATATTCCAAATATGTTGAAGCCAATGTGTGCTGGAGGACTAACATGGCCCTTTTTGGCTGTGAAACTTGGGAAAGTCAGTCTCTCTCCCTGCCCCCCACTCCTGTTTCCCAGGATACTATGGCAATTGTTTGTTCATAGATGCCCCATAAGCTTGTGGAGGCGGCTGAGAATGAAGTTGCTTATTAATTCATTTAGTCTTGACCTACATATGGTTGAATAATCACAGGGCCATCTGTCCTCCTTAATTAACATGCAAAGATGAAGAGATTTCTCTCTACTTTCTGTGGATAGCGTGTGAATCCCATCAAGAGGGCCCCAAAATGACTTGCTGGAGTCCCCAACCGTTCCTAAGTGAAACGAACAGCTAATGGGGAGGGCTTTTGTTGTTTTTGCTTATTTTGTCTCTAAAAGGCCTCCTGTTGTGACTAGCCCTTGCTATCTCACCAGCCAAAGGCAAACTCATAAATGAATCAACATTAGTGTATTTCCTTTCAGGTTCAGGAGACAGAATGAGAGGTTTTCCCAGATGGCTGAGTCTCCTCTCCCGCAGGCTTCCAAGCTTCTTGGGGGGGGGGGGTGTCTCACTTGGCCGTGTGAAGGAGGCAGGTTAAAGTGGTGTCTTCTAGATCACTGCTTCTTGGTTATTGATGTGAACTGTGACGGATTAAGAAGCTGTCAGCTAAAACCACGCAAACCCTTATTGATGAGCCTTGGAGGACCTGTGAAATTTTATTGCTAGAAAATTGTACTTAATGGTTGTCAAGGACCTGAGCAGAGTGCTTCATAGACTTAAAGATGTGAAAGAGCCATCAATGTGCTTGGATCCACTGCTTTTGAATGTAAAGTTGAGACCAGAACCCTAATTCTGATCCTCTCATGAGGCACTCTGTCCAATACAGAACCCTCATAGGGTTCCCATACAACATTAATTACAGTGCCATCTCCATGTCTGCTTGCCCATAATGTGACCAGAGCTGAATTAGACCTCTAGGAGTGCAGGGTTGGCCAGTCTGACTAGCAGGACATTGACTAGGTAGAGAACTGTGACAAAGCAGAAGTTATACATTTTCGCTTTTTTTTCCTCTTTTGACTATACCTTCTGCATACTGAGGTATATGTACATAAAAAAGTCTGACTACCAAAGCAATCCTTATAAGGAATAACGTGGAATACAGCCAATTTCAAAACTTACACAGCCACAGTAGTTGAAACTCTGGGGCACTGTTGTACAGATAGACACATGGGAAAATGGAGTAGAATTAACTTTAAAAAGTGTGTCAAGACCTTTAGATGGTGAAAAGACTGTCTTTTCAACAAATGGTTCTGGGAAAACCATGTTGGATACTTCATACCATTTTTTTTAAAAACAAAATGGATCAAAGACCTAAATTTAATAGTTAAAACTATAAAACTCAGAAGAAAACAGGGAAGTCTTCATGACCTTGGAGATGACAGTGATTTATTAAGTGAGAGCAAAAGCACAGACAATACAAGAAAAAACAGGTTAGCTGGATTTCATCAAAACTATGAATGTCTGTGCATTAAGGGACAAAAGAAAATTAAAAAACCTCACAAAACAGAAGAAAATGTTTAAAAATCACACATTTGATAGTTACTATCTAGGATATATAAATAGCTGTATCTCAATGACAACAAAAACTGATTGACATATGGACAAAAGACTTCAACAGATATTTCTTCATCTTGAAGATGCACACATGAGAAGATGGTCAACACCATTAGTCTACAAGAAGACACAAAACTAAACCACAGTGAAATATCACTTTACCCCTACTTGAGTAGCTATAAGAAAACAAAACCAGGGTTGGAGATTTAGCTCAGTGGTTCCAGTGCCTGCCTCGCAAGTGCAAGGTCCCTGGTTGGATCCTGGCTAACCACATACAACAATACCGGGCATGGTGGCCTTGCCCACTGCCAATCAGTACCTCATACTACAAATGCTGGGCTTGGTGGCTCAAGCTTATAATCCCAGCACTTGGGAGGCAGAGGCAGGAGGATTGCTGAGTTTGAGGCTTGCCTGAGCTACATAGTGAGCTCAGGGCCAGCCTGAACTACAAAGTGAGACCCTGTCAAAATAAAATAAAATAAAATACCAGGATGTGGAGAAAGTAAGTCCTTCATGCACTGCTGGTGGAAATGTAAGTTGTACAGCCTCTGTAGAAAACAGTCTGGCCGTCCCTCCAAATGTTAAACATAGGATTCCCATAGAGCCAGCAATTTCACTTCTAGGTATATACTCAAATAGAATTGACAACGGGGATTCAGACACATGCATGCATACTGATGTCCAAAGCAGTGTCTTTCACAACAGCCTAAAACTATGAAGCAACCCAAATGTGTAGTGACAGATAAATGATAAGCAAAAGGTATGATGGACTATTACTCGGCCATAAAATGAATGTATTTCTGATATATGGTACAACAGATGAATTTTGAAAATGCAGTATGTGAAATAAGCCAGACATGAAGAGAACATTGTATTCTACTTATACAAAATACTTAGACTGGACAAATTCATAAAGACAAAACATAGGCTGGAGGGTACCAGGCTTGGAGGTGCAGGGATGAGAATTATTATTTAGTGGTATATAAAATTTTGTTTGAGATAATAGAAAAGTTTGGGAAATGGTGGTAGTTTCACAACATTGTGAATGTGTTTAGTGTCACTGAGTTATACCTTTTTTTGAGACAGGGCCTTGCTGTATAGTTCAGGCTGGCCTTGAACTCATGTATGTGCTGCTGTGATTAAGGATGTATGATTACTAAAGTAGTCCACTGATTGGTTTGGCACAGTTCTGGAAGTGGACGATGGGAAGGTTCACCTTAGGTATGAATGTTACTTGCCCTAAAGGACAGAAATAAGGCTGCTGTGTCCACTCACTGCTGCTTCCTCTCTGCTTCACTGCTTTGCTGCCTTCCTGCCTTCTGCCCATCATGAACTGTTTCTGCTCTGCAAAGTCCCTCTGTCTATACCACCTTGCCTTGGGGCCAGCTGACAATGGATTGAAACCTCTACTAATTATGAG